>CM076581.1:461536229-461783025 GCA_034641835.2 Pinus albicaulis
AGCAAGAAGATCGGTGTCCAACCACCTCTCCTAACCATTGAAAAAATGAGGGCAAATTACTCTAACGCCTCCTTTCGACCCTGTAAATCTAGGAAAATGTGATGGAAATCTGCTCCAACAAAAAAAAATCGGGGCGAATTTCATTTTTCCAGTTTTATTCGCCCTTTTTCTGGTGGGCTAATATTTAATAATTAATTATTTTTAAAATATTTATTGGGCTAACTTTATTAAACTATAGAAAATGGGTTTTATATAAAAAATTCTCCCTATTAAAATTGAAAATCCCTTAAAATTCGCCTTTGGGCTAAAATTCGCCCTTAAAATTTTCCCTGGCAGGTTTACAATTTGACAAGCAAAACATTCCTGGAGAGCCACAACAACCAATTAGTAAGTTTGAAAATTACAGATATTTCAGATACTCTACACCTGTCCATGCTAGCATGTACATTGTCATACATTTTGTCAATATATTATATTCATAACATTATACATGAGGAATCTTGGAGTTGTTCTTTGGCCCTTTTTCTTTAGCATATCTCCTCCCTTGAGCAACACAGTTAATGAAAATTTTCGGTTTTCCCTTAACATTTACGAGAGATATAAAATGAATTCGTTATATTGACTTATTTTGACTATATTTTCTATTTGGCATATATAGCCTCTAAATTTTAATATAAATTTCTTTTAACAACCATCTTTTTCCTCTATATCTCTAGCCCTGACAGAAATCTAGTGATAACAATGTAGTTTTTCCCACAGATCCAGTCTTAACAAAAGTGTTAACAAACCATCTCATTTTAGGGAATAATTTTGGAAGCAACTCCTTGTCATTTACCAATCAAATTTAGAAAAAATAAGGGTAGAGTGAAAGTGAAGAAAGAAGGCTTAAAGAGATACGGTAACACTAGGAATCCCAAAAGAAAAAAAATAGGTGAGGATCCAAAGGGCACTAGGGAAGAATCCCTAAATCAAAAATGCCGCCAACCATCATCTATCCTAACACTCAAGCTCGAAATGAAGTTGGTGACAAGATTCCTACCATCCGTTGGTTGGGTGATCTAGATTTCGCACTGTCTGACTGACTTAGTATTGGAAATTTGTCTAGCCTAATGTGACTGCAGCCACATAGAAGCTACAAGTAAGAGGTTAATGAGCCAGGAATTAGCAGTTCAGGAAGATCCATTCTACTTTTTTCTATCCATATTGCCAAGCTCCCACCCTCCATCACATAGGAAAGGATGTGATTGTGGTACCTTGCCAGCCTCAATAAAAAATTAGCCCACTAAGAGCCTCAATCAACAATTAGCTCACAAAGAGTGGACATGTCACATAGTGGGATTTGAACCTGGGTTTTGAATGATAACAAATTTCCTCTCGGCCCCTCAGACAAGACCCAATTGACAACTGAGAATACTCTGCTCGAAGTGAAGCACCTCACAATATTACCTCATACTGGATAGTAGAATATCAGAAATAAAACCTTTGTACTAGGAAATAGAATATTAATGATATTGGCCTGCAAAGAATGCTAATATGGATACTGAATACACCTTAGTAGTTTCCAACATAGTTGCACGTTTTCCATCCACTAATAGGCATTCCCATATGATCCAACTAGATAGGTTTTTCCCACTCACTGAAGGGTGGCACTTTAAAAAAGGAAGCCAATTCATTTTAAATGGGTCAATGCATATACACCAAACAATAACCATATGTAATGTGCTGATGTGCTCGTTCAAGGGAAACCTTGCAAACTGTATTGGTCAAATTTGAAAATAACCTTCTAAAGTTCAAGATACTTTTGAACAAAATTATAGGCATGAATTGTTGGATTTGAAACAGGAAAAAGGACAATGTTAGGAAAAAATTTTAATGCCCAAAATAAAATATGTTATGCAAAATAAATAAAACAGAGTTCCACAAACCTGTCCATAATTCAAGACACCAGTTGACAGGCTTAGTTCAATATTTCCAAAAGGGAAAAGGTCTCCTCCAGAAAATACTCCATCTTGGAGCTACCAAAAGGTGGAGCTATCAAGGTTACCAATATACAATTTGAGATTGAAGCCAGTAGAAAACTCACTGAAAGGTACTGGTGGCTACTTCTATCAAGAATGTATATTCAGGAAAGAACATAGTGCGTTAGTACAAAATGGCTAATTAGTTACTAAAAAAATGACTAAAATTTGCATATAAACGACTATTTTTCAGTCGGTGACCAATAGTAGCTAATTTACAGTATCTTATAACACGACCAAATTTTAGTCATTTTTAGCTTAGTCATTAATTGGTTGTCTCAATTTTTTTTCTAGTAATATATTTAATCATAAATTTGGTCATTAATTTAGTCATTGATTTAGTCATTAATTGCCACAATTAATGACCAAATATACAACCATATATGTTACTAAGTGATCATCCGAGAAGACCAAAGAAATATGACCAAAATGTTGACCAGGTTATAAGATACTATAAATTAGCTACTAATAGTCATATATATGCAAATTTTAGTCATCGTTTGAAACCAATTAATGATGAAAGAAATATGATTAAATTTTGGTCGTGTTATAAGATACTGTAAATTAGCTACTAATAGTAGTATATATGCAAAATTTAGTCATCATTTGTAATACAACATTTACAATTTGTAGTAGCCATTTATCTTATTTTGTTAGTTTCATATTCATTATATAAATGACTACTCTAGTAGTTTATATTCATTTCATTTACTTTCATTAACAATCATTATAAGCAACTAATTTAATTTTATAACCATTTAATTGTGTTCATAATTAATCAATAGAAAATACTAATTAGGTAGTTTTAAATTGATTTTATGTGTTCATTATTAATCAACATAAAATAATTAGTATTATTTCACAACTAAATTTTTAAAAAAATGTCACACAATGTACATGTTTATCTAATATGAAAATGAAAAATTACATATTTTAATTAGAAGAAATAATATGAATTGAAACTATAAATAATTTCAACCAAAAATTACATTATATAAAATGTCAAGTACTACAATATGAGTTTCCAGCCTAGTATTGGTTGCAATACAATTTACACATGAAATATTGCTTCATCACTTCAAAACATTATCATTGTGTTGCCAAGGCATTATAGGTGAATTCAGCAACTCTGAAGACTTGACCATAAGTCTATATATGTGTGGCTTATGTGGGACATTTAATCTACGGGTACCAATAGACCAGTTATCTTCTCTCTCTTTAAGTTGCATTTGGTCACTCTAGTGTTATTGTTCTCCTTTTTCTTCAATTCCCGCTTCTCACCATCAACATTAAGTCCCTTTTCTGAAAAATAAAAAAGATACAATGTAAATTATAAGACATTAAAGACAATGAAAACTAGAATATGAACTATAGTAGAATATAAATGGTTTATATGATATATACCTCAACGTCAACAATATTTTCAATGCCATTTTTCCCCGTAAAAGGAAGAAACTTGAACAAGTTTTCTTCAGTTGGGAAATAGTGACCACTATGTGTCGAAATGACTTTATATAAACAAACCAGATAAAACATCACCATAGAAAATAACACCTTAGTAAACTTAGTATTCAAACTTCAAGGAAATCTTAAGCACAATCATGCCAACTAAGTTACATGCTAAAAAGCTCAAGTTGAAGATTACTTATACAATGTGGGAGTGCAAACAAAACTCCTAGAAAATGCCAAAGCTAAGTCTAGAATAAAATGAAATGAAGTAAAAAGGATACAATAATAGTATAGCCCCGTATATATGTATATAACAGGATAATGTATAAGTCAAAGTGAATAAGTCCAGAGCTGGAGGTCGATGATGTCAAGAATTCCCAAGTATGACAAGCATTTCTTCAGATAAGAACTATTATTTGGATCTATTATCACATATGAATAAGCCAACTCGTCTATATCAAATTATTAATGTTTTACTTATATTTATGGATCACTACAATATAAATGGATAAATTGAAAATACAATTCCCTTCCCATTGTGTTCCTGACCTGTGGTACAATATATTAGTTGTGATTTGGAGCAAATTTCCAACACCGAAAATATGTATCAATCACCACTAGTAATTGTCCAAATAGAATTATTTTGGAATGTAACTTTCAAATTCTAGTTGCTATATGATTCTTGAATGGAAAATCCACACAAAATTCCAACACCAAACTTCGAATTTGAGGGAACGCTTATGGCCATCCTAAATCTTGAATATGGTTTCCCTCCATGTTTCCCAAACCAAATATAACAGAGGGAACTTGGTATATCCAACTATTTTTTCAAATAAATTTGTTTTCCCTTTGCAAATCCATTGAAAAGGAATCCAATTAAAATTTCAAATTTCCAACTTAATACAGACGCATAGGAAATGCAATCAATAATAAAATACTAAATACTCACTGAAGAGATATGATCACGTCCATCGAGTCAAATGGATTATGTACATTATACACTTAGTTATATCCTAGTTCAACCTAAATTGCTAGTAGATATATTTCTCAATTAAATTTGTAAAAAATTACATCATATACATTAATAATAGAAAACATGCATATTCCTGATAATGAAAAATACATAACATAAGCCTGTCAGCAACAAATTCAATATATTGACTCATGAGTTTAGAATTCATCCCAACAATATCACATGGTAGAGCATCACAAACAAATTCTCATTCATGCCAACAACATCACATACTATCTCCTTCACTCTTTCTTCACTAAGTTTATGATTTAGCATGTTGCAAAACAAGATAGAAATTTTTTTGAATTCAGGATTCTGTGATCCATATTTTTTAAATTGAATTTCTCTCGGTAAAAATCACAATGGAATTTTTTTGTCTATTCATTTAGAATCATCCAGTATGGTTCATCGTCAAGACTAAGATGGAAAGTTTGATTTGTGCAAGATAATAAATAGTAACTTGTGATGCACAAAGAATTGAGTCAAACAGTTGAAATAAAACGGTCATAAAGAATATACTAAAAACTGAATAATGTTCAACTTCAAGAATATAATATTAATAAATATTGATCTAAAACAATTAATAATAATATAAAGATTGAAAATTGAATAAGGCTAATAAAAATTATAATGACTAAATAAAGTGAAACATAACACTACATGTTACAAGGTCAAAAAAAAAAAATATATATATATATATATATAAAGTGAAGGAGCATAAGAATAATAAAATAACAATCAAAATTAATTGAAAATCAAGAAAAGGTCAAGACTAAATATATTAAAAATAAACTTTGAAAAATAAAGATCCAAAATAATAAATAATAAAAGATTAAAATTAAAAAAAAATACATAAAAATAAATAAAAATAAATATAAAATAAATAAATGAAATTAAGAATATATATATAAATAAATAAATAAAAATCAAAATAGAAACAGACTATTAAATCAAAAGTCCAAGAGAACATAAAAAAAAAATATAAAGAATCAAAGTTAAGAATACAAATACATTTAAAAGTAATCTTTTAATAACTAATTTATTAAAATATATAACTTATTTTAAAAATAAAAATACATATGCTTATTAGACAATAAAATACACATGCTTATGATAAAATGTTAAGATAAGTAAAAATAGAAAGGAATATATGACAAAAAAATAAATCAATAAAATACAACAATCTTCATTATTCAAATCAAATATAAAATTATCAACCAAATATGAAATAAATAAAAACACACCTTATTAAAAAAACAAATATGAAATTATGAACCAAAAACTCCCAATCTCAGAAAAATCAACATACGAGTAGAACAAGCAGGAAAAATCATAGTGAAGGCCTTCATCCCTTGAAATTAGCTCATTTGAAAAAGTTATGCCCGATATTAGGCCCATTTTCTTGAGCAAAAAGATCAAACAAAAGCTGCAAAGGGAACATCCATAGGAAAAAAATAAGTAAAGAAAGAAAACAATGGAATTCAGAATATGAAAAGAGTATAAAGGAGGAACTAATCATAGAAGACATAAATGAGCAGACATGCCAGAGAAAAAGATACGCTCCACACAAGAAAATGCAAGAATCCTTTCAACGAAACTATCAGAGCTAATAAATATTGATTGGATGTTACAAGCTATACATATGAAGCTTTCCAATAAAAAACTAAGGTTTAGAACCTAAATATGTAGATCTTGTTTTAAACTTATAAATAAATGTTTTCTACCTACCAATTGAGCAAAGAATCTAGTCTAGTTTTTTAGCTACATAGGGAATAGTTTCGATTGCATGAAACAAGTGATCTTTCTCTTTAGAGTTCTTGATATAAGCCTCTAACAAAATACTGGACATTTCTGCACATATCTCAACAAAAAAATCACATCATAAGACCATAGCCAGCAATAAAACGCACTAATCAAATTAAGTTATGCAATACCAGTAGATCAATAACAAGAAGAAAAATTGAATGAATATTTTCACTTCAATATGGAACCCCTAAAATGCATGGGCCTACAAACCATCACAAAAAAATTAAGACATCAAAATTTTGAATCCATGCCCTCCAAGGTCGGAGTCGGTAATAAAAAAACAAACAAAATAAATATCCTAAATGCTAAATAGGAACCTTAGGAACTTAAACTTCTTTCATGGAGAGGCTGACCAAATTATCCAAAACAATCGCGTAAGAAGCGACAATAAATCCTAACATGACTAATGAAATTCCTTCACCAATTCCCAACCTTTCCTAGTGGGGAAGATCTAGTGATAGATCAACTTTCTCAGCTGCAAAAAAGCACCAAACCCTCAATATATATACACATGCATTCAAGAAAACATGTTGTATTCATTCTTTTTAAATCCTTACTGGTCCAAAAGCTAGCCTCTGCCTTCTTATACATTTCCCATATATGAGGATACTTGATCAGAAACACACAAAACCTCTGTGGGTTCTCTACAAAAATGGGCTCTTCAGCAATAACCACCATTGTTGATCTGAAATTGAAACACTGATAAACAATAAGTAAATAGAGAAGCACACATTTTGTGTGTTGGAACTATAATACTTGCCTTCGGAGATACAATGAAGATGGCAAGGGATCTAATCTTACCTTGTTTTCATTAAAATGGGGAGACAACCAAGTTCCCAGATGTGAAAATGCGATTGAAACCTAATGGAGGATGAACTAAATCGGCGTAGAGGCTTGTCACATTTGGTTCTATACAATCATTGGGAACTCTGGCCGATGTGTTCTTTTTGTTTGAATAAGAGGGCTATGAGTAAATTGAACTCAAATTTCAAATTCAAGAATATGGAGCCCATAGTCAAGTCTTTCGCTTGCCTCAAATTTTTCGATTTGGGCTTGAAATGTGGCAGGGTTGGTTTTCGCTTGAAATATGGAAGAAATGTGGCGGGGTTGGTTGGAGCTTGAAATGTGGGGGGGTTGGTTTTTGCTTGAAATGTGGCGGAAATGTGGGGGGGTTGGTTTTTGCTTGAAATGTGGCGGAAATGTGGCGGGGTTGGTTTGGGCTTGAAATGTGGTGGGGTTGGTTTGGGCTTGAAATGTGGCGAGAGCTTCCACAACACGACATCATAAGAACCATGTCGAGCTGATTTGAAAATTGAATTTCAAAATTTGTTTGGAAATCGCTTTATCTCTTTCTTAATATGATTACGACTCTTTTGTTTGGAGGTCTCTCATACAGTAATTACCTACCATTTATAAATTAAATTTGAGGATTTTTTTGAATTTCTTAAGTATTTTATGTCTTTAGTTTTATTTTAATGATATAGTGACTAATTTGAATGATAATTTAACTAATTTTAATGTGTTCGTATCTTAAAAAAAAAATATTTAGATTACTTTTGAATTGTTTAAGTGTTTTATGTCTTTAGATTTATTTTAATTATATAATGAGTAATTTGAATTATAATTTAATAAATTTTAATGTATTTGGATCTTAAAAATAAAACATTTAGATTAATTTTCAATTGTAATATGATAAATTTTAATGTATTTAGATCTTTAAAAAATGAAACATTTAGATTACTTTTTTCATAAATGTTATTGAGATAAGAATCTTTATTTTATACAATTATAAAAATAAGTTTATGTATTTTAAAATTGTTTAATTATTTTGTGTTTCTATATTTATTTTGATTATATTTTAAGTAATTATGTTGAGAAATTAAACTCATCTGAGTTTCAGGAAATTTAATGGATTTTTAGCTATAATTCTGTGAAAAGAATTGTGGTCAAATCTTGATTTCTGTTGTTTAAACTGGTTTTTTTAACTACAATGCCCTCAAACTAGGGTACTTAGATTGTGAAGAGCTCACCTGTCAAAACTTGTGATTTTAATGAATCTCTACCTTATTCTAGACAAATAAGATTGGAAAATGAACCGATTTTTTTTTCAAAAAAAACAATCAAAATGTTTTCCCTTCTATCTAACATTTGTAAATATCATTCTTAAAAAGGGAAGAGAGCAATGGTTCTTAGGATAAAAGGACTAATGTGATAGCATAGTTAATACTTGGGTTTATATGCAATTTAGATAACTTAGTTTAGTGGATCCCTTACTATTAAGAACAGAATCTTCGATAAAAATATATAAAATTGGGGTGCAAGGGGGAAATCAGACATTAGTGAGTTAGAGAAAAGGGAAAAGGTGGAGCTTGAAGATATTAGAAAGTTGTTGACAAGTGTGGCAACGGAAAGAAATTGACTCAAGGATAATAAGTCTGAAGGGGATCAAATCTCTCAAGATGCAAACCTCTTAAGATAGAGCTTCTCTCTCTCTCTCTCTCTCTCTCTCTCTCTCTCTCTCTCTCTCTTTGTATATATATATATATATCGAGTTGTATTTAGTGTGACTTTTTGGAAGCTTTTCTGGTGGATTTTCCAGCCTAATTTCTCTAAAATACGACAGGAATTCATTGAAATAACAATTTTTATGGGTAACCCCTGCACAATCCAAGTGTCTTGTTGGTTTTTCAGGGTGTTGAATCCATATATACAATCAAAAAACCAGTTTAAATAACACAAATCAAGATTTCACGTCAAATTTTTCAGCCAGATTCTAGCACCAAAAACTCCAAAAAATTGCACTGAAGACAACTCATATATATATATATATATATATATATATATATATATATATATATATATATATATATATATATATATATATATATATATATATATATAATTTTATCAAAATCCTAATAGTATTGATTACATTTTTTTTTTGCATTTTTCGTTAACATGTTGTATTATTTTTTAATATGTTATCAATGACATTGATATGTGTGTGTGTGTCTGTAAAACAATTTATTGTAAGTATTAAGTTTTTATATGGTTATTAATTAAATTTAAATATGAAATTTTGTTATTTTAATTTATATGGGAAAATGGATCCTTCATTTACAACTACTATTTGTATTTTATATGTATTTAACTTCTCCATATATAGAATTAATTCTTATTTCTAATTATATGTGTATTAATTGAATTTATTAAGTTTTTATATATTTATTAATTATATGCTCTCAAATATCATGGTTATGGATATAAATTATTATTGTTTTAATGCAATATGTATATTATGATTTTTCTCAAAAAAATGTTTGTATTTTTTATTAATAAAAAAAATTACAATACAATAATTTGACTTATTGATTTTATTATTTTTTTAAGTCAACCTTATGTTTTATTACTATTATTTTTTGATATAGCATGTCACTACAATATCTATCTCCTCTATACTAGGTTGTCGAGTCAATAAAGACCAATTTCACATTTATATATATATATAGAAATATTCTTATTTTCAATTTTATTAAAACTCAAATATGGTGTGTACTTCCCATTTTTCTTTCACATGTTTTATAATTTTTTTATTAATTTTTTCATGTAATGGAATGTGGCAATACAATTTCTAACTAGATTATGATTTCTTATTGTTTAAAGTACCATTTTGAATGCATAAATGGATTCAACACCTAAAATTTTTTGTCTATTAGTAAAACTAAGTAAAAATTAAAAAGTAATAAAAATGATAAATCCATTCAAGTCAATTTACTATATTGTAATTTTATATTATTAAAATTACAAATAATTGTGGGAGAAAAAATCATAATACAAGTGTTTAAACTAAGATTTTGAACACATAAATGGATTCAACACCCTACAAACATTTGTCTATTAGTAAAACTAAGTGAAAAGTAAAAAGTAATAAAAATGATAAATACATTCAAGTCAATTTACTATATTGTAATTTTATATTATTAAAATTACAAATAATTGTGGGAGAAAAAATCATAACACACATATCATATTAAAACTAGCCTAGATCCATCTTAACTTTGGATCTACCAAGGGGATCAAATATCTTTTCACTTAAAAGAGGTTTGGATCTACCATGGGTTCTCATATACATGGAGCTCAAAAACTAGTAACTTGACCAAGTCAAGTTCACCTTATTATTTTAGTTTAAAGTTAATTTTATTTTAATGTAGTTTTTTTTCTTTTTTCCCAAGGAAAAAATCCATATTTTTTATTAAGAGAAAATAAAAATTACATTTTGTATACACACCAAAAGTATGTATTTGATATTTGTGGAAAACATGCTGATAGAAAATAATATAGGGCAGAGAGGGGTCAAAATGACAAATACCTTCAAATACAAAGACTAGAGAGAGAAATCAAAACATATACAAAGGAATATGGCAATAAAAAACTCACAAAAACCACCTTAGTCATATTTTTTCCCCTTATTTTTGTGCACCTTGTGCCGACCATCTGATGTTGGTTCGATTGGAACCAATTTCAATGATCTATTTGCATCCACCAAGGGGGCTTCTTTATTTGAGCCATAAATATTTAAGACGTAAGCTCTTTTGGGCCCCCCTAGACTGTCAAAAATTTTTATGCTTATAGCGGGAGAGACCTATTGAATCTAAATGATTAGTCCTAACTAAGGTGAGGAGATCTCTACTGGTTGTTTCCCGGGCCAAGTCATATTCTCCTCTTCCACTTTTTCTTGAACACTCTCTTTGGATTCTTCTTATTCATCATTTGAAGGAAATATCTGAGAAAACTGCCATCCTTTTGGACACTTGAGATACTTCTTTTCCTTTTTTTGGGTTTTCTCAGTCAAAGGACAAGAATTTTGTAGGTGACCTATTTGAAAATATTCACAACATATGAATGTCGTGTTCTCATTTTCCAAAAATTGTGACGAATAAAAATTATTGTGCTTAAATATAATGTGATATGGAAGCCCTTTGCTAATATCTATTTCCACACATATTCTAGCAAAGGTAAATATACCTTTTTTTTGTTGCTTCCATATCTCTTTTGTTAAATTTTTCAATGCATTACCTGTGTCTTCAAGAAATTTATGGTGCCAGAAGGGAAGGATAAAGTTTGGGAGCCTCACCTAAATAAACATGGTAGTAACCACCATAGTTTTGGCATCGAACTATCAGAACCATTGTGTGACAAACAATATTTCATTACCCAAAAACCATGACCCTTCTTAAAATACAAAATCCAGGTCCTTTTGAGTATCAAATTGCATAATGAATAATCCTTTGGAGCACAAGCATATATCACAGTTTAATGTCTATGAAGAGAAAATCGATTGGTTTAGTGCATCAAGTTTTGTACAAAAACCATTAAATCTACAAATTTTTTCCTTTTTGGAGGGTCATAAAGAGAGAGGAGACCTCTATATTTTTTACCTCCAAGGATAGCACCTGTTCGATTTGGTAAAAGACGTGGATTATTTTGGTTTTTTTCCACGGATCCAGAAACCCTCCCTTTAACTACATCTTTAAATGAAATAGTTGTTCCATTTCTAATCATGGCATCAGAAGCACTTCCACACAGTCTAGAGTTTAAAATTATTGTAAAGTTCCTAGATATACAGGTACCTTTGAGTAGTTTGAAGTCATGGAGGACCTTCCCTTCATATTTCGGAAATTGGTATAGTTAGGGTACGCCCCATTTCACTTCAATGGTATTTTGAGGGATGAAACTAAATCTGTAATTTTTTCCCAGACAACTGTAGAATTCTCTCCCATATATCTAATAAAAATCTAGAATTTCATTTCCTTTTTTGGTATTTTTGGAAAGAGGGGGTTCCAAAATAATATGGGAAGAGTGCATGGAATACCTTGACCCAACACCAACAAAATTCATGCAACCTCATGGGAAAATAAAGTTGATATAACTTGTGAAATTTTACTATGGAGAAAAAATAAAACACAAGAAAAAAATATTTACATTCATGGTACTTGATATTCATTTTACCCTCCTCCAAGTCCAACTGGATAGTCCTTCATCAATGTTATCAGTGGAATATATGGTGGCTAAATTTGGGCTTCAAACATGCCATGATATGGCTTTTATGCTTGGGGATTTATTTGATTCAACTCTACAACTTCCATTGCCCACAACAACCATACAAAAAGTCTGCAGATAAATCTCCCCCAAGAAGAACTGACCTCATGCATACACCTCACAGGAGACATGGAAGGACACAATGAAACCATGGCCATAGATGAAAACATCAATTGAAGAATCCATGAATGCGAAAGAAATTTTGATCCTGGAAAAACAGACCAAAGAAACCCTAAAGAGACATGCCATCACACCCAACCTTCCTCAAATTCTTAATCATTTCTTCTTAATGTAGTGTTATTTTTATTTTTATTTCATTTTGACAGAGTAAAAATGTTATAACATATGGATATTTTCATTTTTATTTTATTTATAGACATTATATTACATTACCTTACAACATCTCTACCATACTAGGTTGGAGAGCGTCTAACATATAAGCATATAATTAGATCTAACATACCACTACAACATCTCCTCTATACTGGGTTGTAGACCCAATAAATACCAATCTCACATCTCTATATATAGAAATATTTGCATTTTCAATTTTATAAGAACTCAAATATAGTATATATATTCTTCTCATTTTTTTTTTACAAATTTTATAATTTTTTATTAATTTTTTTATGTATATGCCAAATGGATTTTTGGCTGAAATCTAGCAATACAAATTCTATCAAAATTGTGATTTCTTATTGTTTAAAATGTCATTTTGAATGCATAAATAGATTAGGCACCCTGAAAAAAGTTGGTCTATTAGTTATACTAAGCTTATATATATATGTGTGTGTGTGTGTGTGTGTGTGTGTGTGTGTGTGAGAGAGAGAGAGAGAGAGAGAGAGAGAGAATGAAATTTAAATATAAGTTTTTATTTTCATTTCTATGTTAAAATGGATCTTAGTTTATAATTATATGTTTTATATATAGTTTAGATGGAGAAAGAGAGAAATATTCTTAGTTTGTTTATTATATATATATATATATATATATATATGCTATTAATTATATATTCTAAAATGTCCACAGGGTCTTGGATAGAGGGTGATTCGGTGCACTGTTAAGGCACTCCTTGATGTGAAGTTACAGGTTCAATTTCCCTCCCTGGGGTGATATATTGGACATGATGAAGATTTAGTCCTCTCAAACTTACAATATATGATATGTATTATGATTCTTTTTTTCCGACAATTATTTGTAATTTTATTAATAAAAAATTAAAATTACAATATAGTAATTGAATTAAATGGATTTCTTATTGGTATTACTTCTTACTTTTTATTGGATTAGTCTAACTAATAAATGAAATGACCATTTTTCCAATACTTTTACTAGTTAATTTTGTTCAAAATTCAATAGATATTTTTAAAATTCATAAATTTAGATTGTTTAATCTGCAAAGATAGAGTGCTTCAAGAAATTTTAGGTGTTGAATCAATTTATGAATTCAAAAGTGCATTTTAAACAACAAAAAATCACAATCTTTTAAAAATTGCATTTCCCCTACCAAAAAGACATTTCATCTATTAGTTATACTACGCTCTTTTGATTGAAAAAAAATTATATTTTATTATTATTATTATTTTATTTCAAATACCATACCACCACACATCTCAATCATGTTAACAGATACCTCCTCCACCCAGTTAAGTGAGGAGTGTCTTCCAAATCTCAAAATTAGTTAGGTAATCAAAACCATTTTAAATGAGACCATATGTGTATGTGTACTCAAGTTCCTAGTTATTAACAATTAAAAAAATTATATCCAAAATATCTTAAAGTGAGCAAAGTACAAAAGAAGGAAATGAAAAAAATCAAAGGATTTCAAACATTGTTACTTTCTATATCTTTTGAGTTTATGCCACCCCTTTTACTACCATTACTCTATCATGTTATTCTAAATCTTCTTTTGTTGCACTTATGTATACTCCCTACACGCCACCTATTGATCTTCATCTTTCTCTGAAACCAACCAAATATTCAGATCGAATGATTGTGTTGTCATTACTAAATCCTTTTATTGCTTCTAATTATATTAGAATTTGAGGGTTATTCAATGTTTAGTTTCATTGTTCGCCATTTGGTTGAATTTTTTTTTGGCACTTTATATGTAAATTTCTTCTTATTGAAAGAGGATTCTTTGGCTTCAGGCTCCTACACTCTAGGGGCATTTTTAAATGTCGCTTTGGTCTATTTTTAAGAAAGAAGCTATCATGATATCGTCGCCTTGTTTAATGGATGAATTTGGCCCTATTTCCTTGGTTTTACAATGTGTGCATGACGATTCTTATGTCTAATCCTATATTAAATGGGATACTCACATTCGGTATAGAAACGGGAGCGCTTTGTTCACGCTGCCTTGAACTTACATGAGCTTCTCCTCTCCTCCATTGGAGAACTCCCTACTTTTATCACCTTCATGAAATCTATTTTATAGCAATCTTAGCTTAATTTTTCCCTTAGAAGTTTCCAATGTAATTCAAGAATAATTTTCAAAAAAGTGAAAAGAAATATGTGATTTCTTTAGTTCATCAACATTGAGGAATTGTGTTTATCATCAAGAGAGCACCAATTTTTTTTCAAAATAGAGAGCATTATCAAACCTTTATAAATGGCATTGGCTCTTTCTTAGTCATTCTGGTTATCCTCTATGGTTGCGAATTATGGCCTAGCAGTGCATCCAACATGCAGTGGAAACAAATTGAGAAATTCAGAAACGTTTGATTACAAACAAATTCAAAATTAAAATTTCAGTTCTTTATGCTATCGTGTTAAGTGAAACAAGGGTTGCTCCTATTGAAGCAATTGTTATGGTGCGGGGCATAAGGTATTTAAAAAAATTTGAGAAAATGGAAGAGGACAGATGACCTAAAGTTTTGTTTAATAACAAAGAAAGAAGAATTGAATATGGCAAAATAACAAATGGTTTAGCGAATGGGGCATTTGCTTGAGCATGTGTCCCACAAACAGTAAAGAGATAAAAGCTTTTGTTATGGATAAGTTCAACAAATGTACTTGGAAGAAGGAGCTAGGGAGAAAGAAAAAGTATTATATTGAAGAGTTTAATCTCACTCATAATCATCAACAAAAAGCATACATAGGGGCCAATATTTCTTGGAGAGCCAGAATTCTTATTGCTCAATTAAGGACTAATTCTCATCAACTTTGTTGTGAAATAGGGTGTTGGAAAAGGCCAAAAGTGTGGGAGGAAAGAGTATGATTTTTTTTTTCTCTAAGGGAAAATTGGAAACAGAAAAGAATTTCATTTTAGAATGTGAGGCCTTCAAAGACAACAAGGAAATTTATGTAGATATTTTGGGAGCTAGCTCTTGAGATAATCTATTCAGTGAGGGGTTTGTCGAGAAGCTGGGAGATTTTATTATGAAACTTCACAGGAAAAAGGCCAAATACAAGAGCCAAATAGAGAAGCAATATGTCCCATAGGATATATTTAGCATCATGGACGTTAAAATAACTTCTTCTTCTTCTTCTAACACATTGTTAGGCATCAGAACGTATCTAAGACAAATGACATAGACAATCTCATTAATGTTACCTTAAAAAGATGGTTGGAGTATACCAATATGATGTTAGGTTATGATTTTCATACTCATTTTTCACTAATTGAATCAAGTTAAACCCATGTACATATTGCAAGGAATAGTATTGCTTTTAGACGAGCGATGCTTGACTCGCAACCAAAACATAATGATGGCTCATGCATAAAACACATATCTCTAGATCATATTTAATGTTGGTTAAATATAATAACTCTAGCGTATTTGGGAACTTACTCTCTAAATCATTTTGAATATATCAGAAATAACACCTACCTCTAGACCATATTCAATGTTTATTAAATGTAATTAATATAGTGTATATGGGCACTCGACTCTAAATTATTTTGAGTATATGAGAGATTGTGTAAAAATTAAAAACTATAATTTATTCTTTAGAGGATCATAAATTTCTAATTGCGATTATGTTGCCTCTGGTTGAAATTTGTAATCTATATTACAATTATAACTTACAATTAACAATGTTTCATTATATAGAGTTTACATATTGAATCATCAATAATCAAGGATTTAATTATGATTTTAACTTCTCAAATTGTTAAAGCCAAGATTAACACAAAATTGTTACATGTAATTAGTTTAAGATTGCATTCTAACAAAGAATAAAATCAAATGGAGGAAAACAACAAGAATATAAAAATACTTGTTGCAACAAAAGATCAAGAAGGAAACTTACATGAGCATAAACCAGCATTGCACAACTTTGAAAAGGGAGGAAATGAACGAAAGAGGATGAATGAAAAAGTGTGGACAGACATTTCCATCTTGAAAGTTTAGAATGTGTTTTCAACTCTAATAGAAACATTGAGAAGATTGGTCTTAATGTTCATAGTGTTTTACAATAATGGATGAAGACATACAAATAGATAATATCCAAGGAAACAAATAATTACTATAAAGGATTTGTTTAAACAATTCTAGTAATTGAGAAAGTTTGTTAAAGATATCAAGATGGAAAATATGAGTTGATTGAGTGGTAATATCTATAATCATACTTATTAGATGAAGATTGAAGAACATTCCCAATAATATTGTTATCCATTTTTCAAAAATTCAACTATGTATTACAAAGAGGATCAAGGTAAACAATAGTGTGGTCTATCTAATTGGTGTATTGTTATAATCCAGGGAGTCATATGTACAACATCCTAGTGGAAAAGGTCAAATGGAGTCATATATGCAACCTCCTAATGAACAAGGTCAAATTGCACAAGAATTATTAGCATCTCATATTTATAATTCGATCTCACAAGTGCAAATGGAGTTTCAAGGTAAAAAGATTTATTAAGAGAATTAATATAGGTGATTATTGAAATGACCACTAATGGCTAATAATTACGCTTTAAGGTGTTATTATTTGAAAACAACTCCCCTAGCTGCCAATGTGTCCATGTTTGAGCCATTGGATCAAATGTTAGACAATTGAAATGTTTTAAGCCATTAGATCCACAAGTAAATAGTTTTATTTATGTTTTTTATAATGTTAATTTTTTTTATTTTTAATAAGAATTTATGTTTTGGTGACTTTTAAGTTTAAATGACATTATTAAAAATTTGTTAGATTTAAATAAAATTTATAACATAAATTTAAACTCCACACAAACCAATTAATTTAAATTAAATGGATAAAAAACACTATAAAAAAGGAAAATAACTATTTATATATTTAAATATTACATTTTTGTGTCAAAATAGCTCTCCAACAAAGTATGATAGTAAAATAAAGTAATAATAACCTATAAAAACAACCCATGGTATTGACCATGGTATTCATGTGGAATGTAGTTTATTTAAAGGGGGAATTAAGATAAATATTTAGGTTTTGGTGACTTTTAAGTTTAAATGATGTTATTAATTTTTTTTTAGAATTAAATAAAATTTATATCATAAAATTAAACTCCACACAAACCAATTAATTTAAATTGCACAGATAAAAAACACTATAAAAAAGTAAAATAACTATTTATGTATTTAAATATTACATTTTTGTGTCACAATGCTCTCCAACAAAGTATTATAGAAATGTTGTTATGCCATGTTTAACATTTTGACTATGTTAAATTACACAAAAATAAAAATAAAAGTAAATTAAATAAAAATATTGTCATAATGTAATGAACACTTTAACTATGTCAAAATACAATAAAAAATAAAAATAATAAAATAAAATAATAATAAACTATAAAAAGAGCCCATGGGTCAATGACCCATGGTATGCATGGAGAATGTAGTTTATTTAAAGGGGGGAATTAAGATGGCCTAGATCAATCTCAAGAGCCAAGAGAGATCAAATGTCTTGATATGCAAAGCTCTTTTAGAGTGAAAAGAGAATTGATCCATCTCATAAATAGTATAGATTTAAACTAATTATTTAATAAAATTATTTTTAAATGTTTATAACCATTATTCTTTTAAAATTTTACTTAATAGAATGCATCTAAATTTTAATACATCCAAATATACATAGTTTTTCTTGTTCTATATTATTTTTGTTACAACTATTTTATTATTCCAAAAATACATGGTTTTTTTTGTTAGATATTATTTATGTTACAACTGTTTTATTATTCATTATTTCTTAATATACAAACTAGTATTTGCACCAAATGTTGCAAAGGAAACATCATAAGTCCATAGCATACTCAATAGCATATAGAAGAAGAGTGTAGATGAAGGAAGATGTGATATGTTATTATTCAAAAAATACACTATTTTTTTGTTATATATTATTTATGTTACAACTGTTTTATTATTCATGAGTATATAAAAAAAAAATTAATACTGAATTTTTTTAAAATATGTGATCTTTTTTAAATTTCCAAATTATTTCAGTGGACATGATTTACCTTGAGCAATAATGATGAATGTTCATAATTCTCATTTCTTAAATTTTCCTTTAATTACTTAATTGTAATAGTTTGTAACTACATGCATACTCAAAATATATATACATATCCTTAATTACCAAATTTTAGCTAAAAAAACTTAAATTTTTTTTACTTTATAATCATAAACAATTTTAATATTATATGATGTCAAAGGGTAAGGGAATTTATATACTCTATCCTTCCACCAAAGCTATAAAAAGTGAGACTTGTAGATTATAGTTTTAATAAATTGACACTATGTGATTAAGAATAAGTTACAAACATAAGTAGTAAGAGGAATGTACTCGAGGGCCATGTTAATTAATGTTATTCTTTGTACTATTTTTATTTAGAATAGTTTTATTTAAAATAGTAATTTGTATTGTATTTTTTTAAATGAATATTTAGCTCTGATAAGAAAAGTGTGATATTGTGTTACAATTTTCTCTACAAATGTGTGATATTGTATTACAATTTTCTCTACAAATGTGTTGGAGTTTTTTTTCGCAATAAATTTGTTTTTACTGTTCTTAAGTGATGAAATCCATCGTTGATGCATATAGGAGCAATTAGCTCTGATAAGAAAAGTGTGATATTGTGTTATAATTTTCTCTACAAATGTGATGGAAAGGGTGCCATGAATTTTGGCAATTTCATTGTTAATGTAATATAAGCTAAATACAAATTCATTTCTTCTACACAAGGTCAAGAAAGCTATGTTGAGTAGCCAACACTAGAGAAGAAAACATGTTAACCAATTCCATAAATGCTATCGAATCTTCTCAATAGCCTTATTTTTACTTCTCTTGAAGTGATGAAAGCCACCTCTCCATACCTTTTTTACTATATTCACAAAGAACAAAAGAAACCAAATTAATATCAGTGATACTGAAAAAACAAGAACATGGTAGACACCAGGGAGATCACTAGTAAAGAACAATGTGATATTTTGAATATTTTCAAAGATCATGAAGAAACTATTACATTGGTGACTCAATAGAAAGTGATCAAGATTAAATATGGAGGAACTTCACCAAAAATACCTTTGATTTTGAAGGTAGAAAATCACGATCTATTTCTTTATTCATGAGGCATTCATGTTGGCATGATCAAACAAGGTCTTTAACTTAACTTCAACATAGGCCTCATGATTTGTAAGGTTCAAGGAAGCAGTATTGGAGTAATATTTCACTATAACATGGTCATTGCCTTTTCTTGATATAATTATTTGTTAAAGTAATAATTATTTATTTAATGTATTCAAATAAATAAATAAATTATATATATATATATATATATATATATATATATATATATATATATATATATATAGATATAGATATATTCTTCAGCTATATCGTATGAGTTTAGTATGTTTTCAATCAAGAAGAGGCTTCAGAGTTTGAGAACTATATCTTAAATCTAAGCACATGATTCTATTAAAATTTATGAGACAAATTCAATTTTTACAACTTTTATGTTTTAATAGAAACAAATACATTTTTTACAACTTGCATGTTTAAATATGTGATTTTGGAAGTGATGATGACTTCTTTAGACACTTCATTAGTATTGTGAAAGAAATTTGAGGATATCATTAAGGACTATGAATAGCTCGTGTAGCAGTTGCATTACTAATAGAATTTAATATCATTTCTTGCTGATACATACCACCTAATCCATGAAAAATTGTAACCATGTCTGCAATGATATATGCTAATCATTTCAGTTTTATGTTGATGCCAACATGCATAAAGATACTTAATGCTTTTAATTTTCAATGAAGTAGTCTTCAAAAGTTCCTAACTCTATTTTAATTTCATAAATGCATTGAAAACCATCTTATAGTATTTATTTCAGTTGTTTTATTTGTACGTATTGCAAGCTGACATATTGTGCCAAGAAGTTTGGTATATCTTATCAGTTTAATATTTTTTCAATCAAGAAGAGGCTTTGGAGTTTAAGAAGTGTATCTTTCTGGTTGATAACTCTTATCATCAATATCTTTGAAACCTCCACAACGTGCTTCCATGAAAGCAAAATTTTCATTTCATTCCTTCACGATGGCTCCTTGTGTGCAACATCTTATTTATTTTAGGCTACTCTTTCATATTCTATTGCCTTAAGGCATTTATTTTGCAACATGTGATACAACTTCTAGTGTTATACTAATCCAAATCTAAAAAACTAAAAATGAAATCTATATATACTTCGAATGAATGAAGCCACCACTTGGAGTCCATCCATAGATGCATGTAATTATTTACTAATGGATGCCACAAAATAGAGGGGTGACCAAAATATTGATGAACCTATCAATAAAAGTAAATAATTGAGATCATTGTCTTATACATAAAACAAGAGTGTAATTGTAAATGTTTTTATGGTTTTAAATATTATCCCTTACCCCTAATCGAGGTGCTCGAGGGTGCGATGAGCGGTGATGGGACAACACCTCTGCCATCCTATCCCACCTCCTCAACATGCCACCCTAGGTGATAATTCACTACCAAGAAAATTTAGTGGTCTCCTCCATGGATATTTGCGTTGTTCACATCATTCCACCCATATTCTTCACTAGCATTGCTACCCTTTGTTCCTCTGCAACCTAAATATATGTAGTAATATTGATGTTTCCCTCGTAGCATTCGAGGTGATTCTTGGTTCTCCTAACCAGGCCACCATATCACCCCTTAACGACGTCATTTCTTTCAATCGGTCTATGAATTCTATAACAGGCTCAGGCGCCAGCCTCACCTCTTGCAGCTAATGCTCCTCATGTAGCTTCGCAAACAGATGATGCACATTGATCTCCATTAGCATAGGATGGCCACAAGAAACTCTATGCAACATCTACCAATGCATAGGCAACTTATCATAGAATTTCAATGTGGCGTGGCTCAATAATTTGATCCCCGACATATGTTGCATCCCTCAAGTGGCACTCTCCGACATAGGCTACATCTCTCATGTGGCATCTCATTGGGTATTCCATCCCTAACCATAGGTACTACAAATCCATGTGTTCCTCAGCAATTGTTTCATAAACTCGTTCCCAGCTTTCACGATCCAACGGAAGAAATTATTGTGGGTCTTGTTCCTTGGATTACCATGCTTGCAGTTTGTTTAGCACGTAAGTACACTCCCTGGGTTAGCCTGTTGTCCACATTGGATAGCCTTGCGCCCCCCACTTGTCCACAGCCTCGTGCACCTCCCTTTCCTGCTCATGTGCACCTTCTCCTATAGTGTTGACATCATGCTATATCTCTTGTCATATTGTGCTTCTCTTCCCTGTGATTCACTGTTATATACATGTTGCGACAATACTCATTGTAGCTTTGTTGTGTCACTTGCCACCCCTCCCCCTTGGGACTGTTGTGGAAAATAATAAACAAGAAGGAAACAATTGCATATAAATGAATGGAAAACTGAAGGATAACACACAATAGTAAATACACAGAATTTTACGTGGTAAAACCTCGACAGGGTGTTAAGGAAACCTCCACGAGGCAAGGGATTGGAAACTCTTATTAATGAAATGATTCTCCGTACATACAAGCCTCTCGAGCCACCTCTTTTAACTTATTCTATTTCTTTATTCCAACTATATTTCGTTATACAACTAATTAACAGTCAATAAGTAATTTTCCCAGAATTACTTATTTACATTTTGTTGTCATAATTTAACAAACTCCACCTTGACAACAATTTTCCTAATCCCTTGCCCATGCCCATTCATCATCTTTTCTGCAAGACGAGAGAAGCGAGACACCATCTCAGCTTCTCTACTGTAACTGGCTTCGTGAATATATCTGCATGATTCTCCTGTGTGCGGACCTTCTTGAGGACTACTTTTCCGCCTTCGATTACATGTCTCACAAAGTGATACCTTACATCGATGTGCTTGGTCTTGCTATGATAGGCTGGATTTTTAGCCAAATGAATAGCACTCTGACTGTCACAAAACACATTCACTTTCTCCTGCATCCTTCCAATATCATCAAGCAGAATTTTTAACCAGATTGCCTCTTTATAGGAATCTGAAGCAGCTATATACTCTGCTTCAGTAGTAGAAAAAGCAACTGTCTCTTGAAGCTTTGACATCCAACTAATTACTCCACCTACGAGAATAAAAACATAACCTGTAGTATACCTCCTTTTGTCCAAATCACCTGCATAATCAACATCCACATATCCGCAGACTGTACCTTCATGACCATCAAAGCTAATTCAATGGTTACTTGTGCCTCTCAAATACTGAAGCACCCATTTCACTGCTCGCCAATGTTATTCTCCTGGATTTTCTATGAACCTGCTGACAACTCCAACTACATGTGAAATGTCAGGTCTGTAGATACCATCGCATACATTAAGTTTCCTACCGCATTTGCATATGGTACACGAGACATATACTTATTTTCTTCATTAGTTCTAGGACTTAAATCCGAAGAAAGCTTAAAATGGGAAGCTAATGGAACATTAATAGGTTTCACATTGTTCATACCAAAATTTCCAAGTACTTTATCCACATACTTCTATTATGATAACCAAAGCTTACCATTCTTCTTGTCCTTGTGTATCTCCATGCCCAAGATATGTTTTGCTGCTCCAAGATCCTTCATTTCAAATGTCCTAGAGAGCTGAGCCTTTAACCTGCTGATTTCTTCCATGATTTTGCTTGTAATAAGCATTTCATCAACATACAACACCAATATAATGAATATTCCATTGAAACTTTTGAAGTATACAAAATGATCATACTCACTTCTGATAAAATTTTGGCTCACCATGAAGGAATCAAACTTCTTGTACCATTGCCTGGGCGATTGCCTCAGGCCATACAATGATTTCCTGAGCTTGCAAACTAATCTTCTGCTATGACCTTGTACAAAACCTTATGGCTGATACATATATATCTCTTCATCCAAATCACCATGAAGAAAGGTTTTTTTAACATCTAACTGTTCTAACTCAAGGTCAAGTAAAGTAGTTAGTGCTAACATAGTACGAATAGAAACAAGTTTAACTACTGGTGAAAAGATCTCATGAAATTCAGCACCTTCAACCTGAGAATAGCCTTTTGCAACCAGTCTCGCCTTATACCTTTCTATACTTCCATCAACTTTCCTTTTCAACTTGAGACCCATTTGCACCCAGCAACACTTCTCCCTTCAGGAAGTTCTACAAGATCCCAGGTATAGTTCTCGACTAAGGAGTCCATTTCTTCCTCCATAGCCTTTTTCCATATCTTTCTATCTGCATCATCAACTGCTTCCTGATAACAAGACAGTTCCCCATCTTTAGTAATCAATGCAAACGATGAAGCAGAATCTTCATACCTTTTAGGTGTTTTTCTTTGCCTTGTAGACCTTCGTAGAGTGACTGGTTGCTGAATGGATTCTGGAATTTCTCCAGTTTCCTTTGCTTCTCCACCTTTTTCAGAAGTCTCTCCTTCCTTTTGACTTTCTGGAAAAGGTACAGTCTCCAATTGAATCTGCTGACTTGGAAATACCTGCTCCTGTTCAAACTTTTCAACATTTGATTTTAAAAGAGAAGATTCATCAAATGTTACATCTCTACTAATGACTATCTTTCCTGAAGTAGGATCCTACAACATATATCCCTTCACTGAATAATCATACCCAACAAAGACACAAAATTTGATTTTGGATCTAATTTTGAACGCTGATTTCTAGGAATAAGAACATAGGCATCACAACCAAAAATCTTCAAATGCGAATAATCACAAGACTGACCTGACCAAATTTCTTCAAGAATTTGATAGTTTATTGCAACCAAAGGTGATGTTAACTAAATAACAAGCAGTAGATACTGCTTCTGCCCACAACTCCTTTTGCAGATTAGCATTACTAATCATGCTTCTGGCTCTTTCCATAAGATTCTGATTCATACGTTCAGCAACACCATTCTGTTGAGGAGTATAAACAGTAGTTTATGTCTAAATATCACTTCATCCTTACAAAATTGTTCAAATTCTAAAGATGTAAATTCACCGATGTTGTCAGTTCTTAAACATTTAATTGATTTGCCTGTTTTATTTTCCACCATTGTTTTAAATTGTTTAAACACATTAAACACATCAGCTTTCTTTTTCAACATATAGACCCAAAATTTTCGGGAGAAATCATCAATAAATGTTAAAAAATATGATGCACCTCCATAAGACATAGTAGGAGATGGTCCCCATAAATTAGAATGAATGTAGTCCAAAATCGTCTTACTATTATGATTTCCAGTCTTGAATCTTTGTTTACATTGTTTTCCAAACACACAATATTTACAAAAATCTAACTTCAAGGATTTCAATTCAGGAAGCAACTTGCGGTTCATCAGTACCTGAAGACCTTTCTCGCTCATGTGACCCAACCGCTGATGCCATAGACGAGAAACTTCTTCTGCTTTATCTGTCACGATCACTACTTCACTAACTTGAGTGCTTCCTTTGAGTCTGTACAGGTTTCTGACCTTTTCATCCTTCATAACAATCAAGGCTCCTTTCGAGACTTTCAACACTCCATTCTAACCTATAAAATTATAACCATTTGAATCCAAAACTCCCAAGGAAATCAAGTTTTTCTTTAGATCAGGTACATGCCTAACATCAGATAATGTTTTAATTGTACCATCATACATTTTAATTTTCACATTTCCAATCCCAACAGTGTGACAAGATGCATTATTTCCCATGAATACAAAATTACCATTTATAGTTTCATATGATGAAAACCAATTTCGGTGCGGACTCATATGATGAGAAGCACCAGAGTCTAATAGCCAATAGTCAACATCTTGTGAGATATTACAAATAGGGAGAGCTTCAAAAATTAAAACCTCATTAACCATACCTGAATCTACATGATTTGCTTCCTTGTTATTGTTTTCCGACTCCTTCTATTTCCAGCAATCCTTTTTGAGATGTCCTGGTTTTTTGCAATACCAGAATTTTGCTTTAAAATTCTTACCACATTTCAACTTCAATCTGGAAGAACCTCTTGTTCTCTCCCCTCTTTCCTTTGAGCGACCTCTGGCTACCATAGCTTCTGGTGCAGAAGTCTCAACACTAGATTTTTCTCGTACTTCTTTAGATAAGAGGGCACCAACAATAGATTCAAAAGATAAGGTATCTATAGTGCTCAGACTGATAGAAGTCACGAAGTGATCCCATGACTCAGGCATAGAACATAACAAGGTTATTGCCTTGTCTTCTTCCTCCATTTTCATTTCCATATCAGATAATTGGCAAATAAGCGTATTGAAAATGTTTAAATGTTCTGCAATACTTGTACCTTCCTTCATCTGAAGGCTATACAATTGTCTTTTTAAAAATATTTTGTTTGTCAAAGACTTTGTCATATACAAGGTTTCCAATTTTCCCCACAACCCTGTAGTTGTGCCCTCTTCAACAATATTGAAAAGAACATCATCTGCCAAACATAACCGAATTGTACTGAGGGCTCGGGCATCGATGTCCTCCCAGTCCGAATATGTCATGTTAGCTGGTTTTTTCTTTACCCCGACTAGTGATTTGTGCAACCCCTGTTAAACAAGAAAATCCTTTACCTTCAATTTCCACAATGCAAAATTATTTTTTCCGGTGAACTTATCCACATCAAATTTTGCATTTGACATTTTTTCCATTTCACCTCCTAGTTTCCCTTCTCTTTCCAACTAGGGTTTCAAACAAAAAAATAATGCAGGTTTTCCTTCTTTCAACTACCCCTCTTTAAAATATATATATATATATATGTTTTCCTTCTCTTTTATCCAGAAAACTGAGCCCTTTATATGGAAAAATCAATACCTTCACAATTTCTTTAAACCTTCAATCTTAAAAAAAAATTTAGCCATGATTTATGTTTTTTTTTTCAATATTCTGCTCAGAAACCCTATAAAAGAAACACAGATTTTCAAAAAAAAACTTCCATTCATGCATCGATGAAGTTGATTTAAAAAAATACCCGGCTTCTATTCAGCAACGATGGCTCATATCAACATTGCGTCAGCCCTTTGTATTCGGCGGCTGGAAAACCCACAAACAGTTTGCAATGTCTTTCTCTAGTGCTTGACGGCTCTTCCCCTTCACGACCGACTTGGTTCTTCTGCTGGCGTCTCCAACGCAGTGACCTCTCCACTCTCACAGTGGTAGCAAGCTTGGCGTTCACAACAGTGTATTCGACTTGCCTCTACTCTCTCATGGTGGATGGGGCTCCTCCCCTCGCCGACTTCTGGACAACAGTGGAACAAAAAAAAATTAACAATACAGTGGGCTGCGACTATTCTCCTCTGCAACGTTCTCCTTGATGGACAGTGCAGTGGGCTGCAGCTCTTTTCGTTCTCCCTTGATGGATTCTTGTATAGCGGACAACCAAATCCTCACACAGTTCTTGAACCTTCAATATAGCGGACAGAAGGCTCTTGGCAGTTGATTAAACAATCTTCAATACAGAGGATCCTCCAGGCCACCTTTACAACCAAATCCTCCAGGCTCTGATACCACTTGTTGTGGGAAACAATAAACAAGAAGGAAATAAATGCATATAACTGAATGGAAAACTGAAGGATAACACACAATAGTAAACACACATAATTTTACATGGTAAAACCTCGACAGGGTGTCAAGGAAACCTCCACGGGGCAAGGGATTGGAAAATCTTATTAATAAAATGATTCTTCGTACATACAAGCCTCTCGGGCCACCTCTTTTAACTTAGTCTATTTCATTATTCCAACTATATTTCGTTATACAACCAATTAACGGTCAATAAGTAATTTGCCCAAAATTACTTATTTACATTTTGTTGTCATAATTTAACAGGGACCCATCTCGTCAAATCAACCTTACCCCACTTGTAACCCCACACCCATCTCACAGTGTGCCTCACTAAATAATGTGTTTCCATAGGCACTCCTCAAGCTGCAATGTGGGAAAAGTTTGAGCTCATCTCAAAGCCTTCTCAACTACTAGACAATTCAAAGCCCTCACTCCAAAACCAACTCAAATAAAATTAAACATAGCTTCATCTATTGTCATGGAAGAAAGGAATAAGTTCATCAATGCAGATATTTTGGCTTCGATTGTTGAGTGGCTCTTGGATCCAAGGCATACTCGCAATCAATAGAACCAATATATTTGCACGGTATAAATTTATTGGCATATAAAATCTTTGCTTGGACAAGTGTTAAGAAAGACTCATGAGGTCCGTCAAGAGATATCCTTGCAGCTCAATAGCCTCATCACATAGCATCAAGACCCATCCATGAAGCACCAAGATTTCGCCATGCATTTGGGTTGCATTGAAGGAATCCTCCTATGAGGCAAGGGGCCTACCTCCCTTGGCACTTTAGCAACCCTAATTGATGTTTCTACATCGACTTGATTTCTAGCTTACAAGCACCTTGAATCTTTATTTTTCCATGATTCAGAACTATCTTTTGTTTCTACAACAGGATTGCATGCATGTTATATCCAACTATCTTTTTTTTTTGGTAAATGTCATGTCTTTTACAATAGATTTTTTATTTGGATATGTCAATACACAAATAGAATAGCATATTTTTTTGGATCTAAAGTCCTCTTCTTCGGCCGATGACTTGGTTTCCTAAGCAAAAGACCATGGCAACAAGAATGGATGGCTATGAATGTAATTAAAAGCTTTCATGAATGATCAACATAAACTGAAATTTACAAATATATAGATAAATAATACCTTAAAATGGTTTTTATATATTAATGTAATAACTAGTAAAATACGTGTTTTTCATTTGTTCACATTACAAATAACAAATCTATGTTGGAAATTGAATAGTCATGTATAAATGCATAAAACAATATGATTAATTAATATTCTAAATTTCCTTATAGTTGCATGGGAAGAAGAAACTTTTACCATGAATTTTCTTCCAAAGTATAATTCAATATTTCAAATAACACCAAAACATTAAAAATGCAAAACATCTTCAACCTCAAAGACTACTTAAAACCTTCAACCTTTTGAAAACAATGCTAAAAATAAAGTTTTCCTATTCTTAAAAAAAAATCTTAATACAATGACTTCACACTCATCAAAACAATCTCTTTATATCATTCAAAAATAATTTATATCATTGGAACATAATTCATGTGTAACCTTTAAATTATAAATTAATAAACATTTTTATTATTTTAAATCAACCATATTCAAAGCTCTCAAACAACTTACACAACATACCACTTAAACACAAAGAAAGTAAAAAAAAACTATATATATATATATATTTCACAAAATATTATTCCAGTGAGAGGTGCTTACAGTTTAATATATCTGAGATATTACGGAGTGTATGTTAGTAACTATAAGAATTTAAATATCGGTTTAATAAGAGAGATAATGAAATATTAAATCAAATAATAATAGTAAATAAAATAAAAAATAAAATATAATTTTCATTCATTTAAAATATAATAATAATAAAAAAATTATTTAATTCAATTTGTGATATTGTAAAACATTTTTTTTTCTAAAAACATTCATAATATACATATCATATTAAAGTAATAATTTATATTACTCATCATGATATTTTAGAACATATAATCAATAAATAAATGTATAAAAACTTAATAATTTTAATTAATAAATATACAATTAAACATAAATAAATAAATAAATAAATGTGAAATATGTATAATATAAATATCAAATATGAATGTTTAATCATATAAATTAAAATAATAATTCATATTCATAACTATTTTATTTTACACAATGAAAAAACCTATCACAATTCAGTTGTCAAATTCATAGTGGCTATTATCCCCTAATGCAAGTTGAATCATCATTGTTATTTAAGGGAAACCACTCCTAGAATTACTCATTGGTGGTCAGTTAGAGGGCAAGATGCCTCTAGGTCTTGGGTGGTCAACCTGTTTCTTTACGTTGGAGGAACACTAGCTATTAGCCAAGCAGAAGAAGTTTTAGTTTTACATAATGGGAAAACTTATCATAACTCAGTTTTCAAACTAGTAGTGGGGACAACCATCTATTCGCTAATGCAGGTTTACTCATATATGTTATTGAAGGAAAACCAAGCCACCTAGAATTACTCGGTGGTCTACAAGGCGGCAAGATTTCACTCCTGTTATATGTCTCTAGGTATCATGTCATTAACATGTTTCCTTAAGTCCAAAGAAGATGAGCTCTTATCCAAAAAGAATTAATTTGTTATATTTTAGAACTTGGTATTTAACTTTAATTAATAAGTATATATAAAATTCAATATTTACAATAATTTTTTTCAAGTATATATATAATCTATGTTATGCATATCACATTGAAAAAATAAATTAAAAAAATTAAAAACATGTAAAAAAAATGCTACATATATATCTAATTATACGTATTAGCAAGTTTTAATAAAATTTAAAATAAACATATGTCTATATAGAGAGATGTGAAATTTATATAGATTAAATAATTTTAGTAATCCATCTTAACTCTCAATCTACCAAGGATTAAGAGGAATCAAATCTCTCAAAATGCAATTTTTTATTTAAAATTTTACACTCAAAAAGAGATTTGCATTTTGAAAGATTTGATCCATCTTAGTGCTTGATAGTGTTGATTTTTTAGTAGTTTTAGGTGGTATTACACAAGTTAAAAGAAAGAAAAATAAATTTTAAATTAGAAAATATATATAAAAATTCAATTTGCAATGAGGTGTGCCTCTTGGGCACCCTAAAATCACTATAAAAAGACACTTGGACTTTTCATTTTCTCACACACTCATCATATTTCTCTCTCTCACAAGTGGGAAGCAATCTGAGGAAGTGGGGAGCATTGTTTGACTATTTGACCAATTAAATTTTTAGTATAATTGCTTAATGATTTCCTAGGATGTGCAAACATAATATTACATATCATTTGAAGCAATTACGAGATACATAAATTCGTGTTTGACTAATTAGCACTAGAAAATATGTCGGTAATGTTGTCATTGATGCCAAATGATATGTTAAGGTCATTAAAGTTGATTGGTGTTGATTGTGTTAAGGTTGATTTATGTTGATTTCTACACGACCATTGTTGCAAGATTACCTGAAGGGAAAAGGTTGATAAGTGATGTGAAGAGCAAAGGTTGATCATTGTTAACTACGTTGAGCTAATCATTCTGAAGACTGGACAATGTTAAATTAGTTGATTGGTTATCTTGATATATGACTTACAATTAAAATGAGAAATAGCATATGTTATCTTGAGACATAAGCTGGAAAAATGTATGCTTTTATTAAAATGGGAATCCTCAAAGGCATTAACATGTGGCTGGTATAAATATGAAAAATGTAGCTAATAAAATATGAAAAGTTTACAAATTCTTCTTTTGTAATCATTGTTGTTGACCTATATTATTTCAGCTCTATTTTATATTAAAAAATTCTAATTTTTCAGAATTGAAATTGAAGAGGCAGATAGTGAATAGCCTTAGAAGACCAAGAGACAACTCCTCATTTTGTATTCCTACATAAAATACAAATAGTCAATAAGATATGCTTATAAAATATACATTGTTGAATGACAAGATAATGTTTTGGTGTTGAGAATTTTGTATGAGAGGGTTAATGAGAATCATTATGGTGAGGAGGAGAAGAGAAAAGTAGTTGAAGAGGAATAGAATTGAAGAGGAAAAGCCCAAAAGATGAGCATCAGACATGAGGACATAAATTAATTTCAGGTAACCAACAAAATTTATTTTGTATTGTGATTGGGAGATTTTGAGCATATACATAAGCCATTAGTTTCATAAGAAGATATTTGAAAAATAAGATTAAGTTGAGCTAAATACTAGAAGAAAGGTAAAATTATTAATTCACCCCACCCCCTGTAATTTCCACACATTTATCAATTGGTATTAGAGTTAAGTTCCTTCAGTTTAATAACTCTCATTGCAATTTAAACTATTGGTATTAGAGCTAATTTCTTGCTCTCATAGGGATGAAATTGAAATTGGTATTAGGAATTAAATTCTAACTCCTAAGAATGTAACAGAAACAGGGATGAAATTCCTTTGCATTGAAGTATTGGTAAAACCAAATGGTACCACCATAATTCATAATGACCATGTCTTAATATTTATATAATACTTAGCCTTAAATCTTGACCAAAGATTAAGATGCAATTTAGTGCATCTTTGCATAAGTGATGAAATATTTAACCTTTTAAAACCATGTATCTTTGAAAAATGTTAAAACTAGCAGTTGCACCATATGTTGTAAAAGAAATGTCGTAAGGCAATAGTATAGGAAAGAGTAGCCTAGAAGAAATAATTTTTTGCAGAGAAGGAGCCATCGTGAAGGAATGAAAGGAAAGTTTTCTTACATGGAAGCAGGCCGCGGAGGTTTCAAAGATATTGATTATAAGAGTTATCAACTAGAAAATTTTGTTATAGATATTGAAATTGGAAATTGTGGGTGAAAAGATATATGTAAACCAACATAGCGAAATAAGTTGTTGCAGAGAAGGAGCCATCGTGAAGGAATGCAAGGCATATTTTGCTTCCATGGAAGCAGGTTTGGAGGTTTCAAAGATATTGATTATAAGAGTTATCAACCACAAAATTTTGTTATAGATATTGAAATAGGCAATTGTGGGTGAAAACATATATGTAAACCAACATAATCTGTTCACATATATAAAAAAAAGTTTATTATAGATATTGAAATAGGAAATTGGGGTGAAAATCCTTTGGTGTTTAATAATCCTCCGAAACAAGCATGAAATGAGCATGTAACTCAAATAAGTTATTTTAAATACATTCAAGTACAATCTATCTAGCATAGATGTAAATAGAGATAATTTTTATTAACATAAATAGAGTTTAATCCAATTGTATGGTTGTCAGAATTGTATATGAAGAACAATAGTCTTGGTAAACAAGAAAGTGAATGGCATTTTAATAAAGATAATTTTTATTAACAACATAGATGTAAATAAAGATAATTTTTATTAACAGGAATAGAGTGTAATCCAATTGCATGGTTGTCAGAAATTGTATATGAAGAACAATAGTCTTGGTAAACAAGAAAGTGAATAGCATTTTAATATGGAGACATTTTTGGAAGGAGATATTGTTATTCATGTTATGGTTTATTTTCTTAACCCCAAACTTGGTTTAGTCTTTCTCTATATACATAAGAAAAAAAATACAACGTAATTTCACAAATTTAAGTTATAGTTTTATATTTTATAATTACAAATCTAGTTTCTTATTAAAATATTTTACACGCATCTATTCATTCAAATAAATCATATTGTGAATATATTAAGAACCTCCTAGAGTTATAAAAGATAATTGACATGAAAAATAAAAAATCTCCTCATGACAACATAAAAATGTTAATCTTAAATGTATCATTAAAAAAATAAAAAGAGATAATAGATTTACTAGTTATATCATTAAAAAAGGTCCACTTTCACAATCCATTTTTTACATAAAAATATTATTTTATAATTATATATAATTATAATTGTATATTTTTAAGATATATATTTGATGATAATAATATTTTATATTCATTAACAAAAAAAATTCTAAAGAGTATGTATGTAGTTACAAATTGTTATCAACCACAAAATTTTGTTATAGATATTGAAATAGGCAATTGTGGGTGTAAACATATATGTAAACCAACATAATCTTTTCACATATATAAAAAATTTGTTATAGATATTGAAATAGGAAATTGGGGTGAAAATCCTTTGGTGATTACATTTTATTAAGTAAAATTTTAAAAGAATAACGGTTATAAACAATTAAAAATAGTTTTATTAAATAGTTAGTTTAGATATATATTATTTATTAGAGGGATCAATTCTCTTTTCATTTTAAAAGAGGTTTGCATATCAAGGCATTTGATCCCTTTTGGCTCTTGGTAGATCCAGAGTTAAGATTGATCTAAGCCATCTTAATTACCCCTTTAAATAAACTATATTCCACATGAATACCATGGGTCAATACCATGGGTTGTTTTTATAGCTTATTATTATTTTATTTTATTATCTAAATTCAATCTAACTTATTAAAAAAAAAAAGAAAAAACTAACATTATAATATATATATATATATAACTAAAAAAATTTCAATCGTCTAACATTTGATCTAATCACTGAGACATAGACACAGTGGCAGCTAGAGGGGTTATTTTCAAATAAGAATGACTTAAGGCATAATTATGTATGTTCATAACATTGAGGAAAATGCTATTTAACAATATTATGTGTTCTACCCAAACAGATGTAGTTCTTCTCACAGTAATAACTACCATAATTCCTTGAAAGTTTGGGAAAGAACCACATGATCATCCCAAAACCTTTCATGAAAACCCCAGAGTACATAAAATTTGTTTTTATTTCAACTAAAAATTTTCCAAAAACTTTCCAAAAGACCCTCAAAAATCTATATATTTTCATTCCATTTTCATCTTAATTCATTTTCCCTTGGATTAACTTCTCGTTATCCTTGGAGAGTTACCTTTTATCCTTTTTCCAACTTAGGTCCATCCTAATTTTTCTGGAGAGTTTGTCTTGTCAACTTTGATTGGTCTCTGTTACCATCTTCCTTCTTTGAAATCAGTGGAGGCTCATCCTCCTCCACTTGATCCGCCAAGTAGGGGCTTTATCAAAATTATTTCCTCGAAGGACATCCTCAAAGGGAATGGGCGATACATTACCCGAATCCCTAATTGGATGATGTTGGATACACATCATCGGAATCCTTTTCCTCGAGAGAATTCATCGGAGAAGAACTTGGGTAAGAATTCAATTTACTATCTTTTACTAAGATGTTAAAAGTCTCTACTTTACTACTTGACTGAACTTAACTTGTTGCTGGAATTTTTTACTCTTTTTGCAATTTTTCCGCTTTGCTGGGAGCGGGAGGAAGATCCTATTTATAGATTATGTAATGGTCAAGGTTGGCGTCCTCCCACTAACGAGGTTTACGGCTAGTATTCTTAGCATTTTTCTTCCCATATTTAGGACCAGATTTGAGGGAATTACTTGTTCACAGCTAAAAGAAATATTTTCATAATCTATTTTTTATATTTAACTTAATTTCAACTTGAAAATTTATACTGAAATTCATTTCCATACATATGCTAGTATATGTGAGGTTTAGATAAAGTTTTGTATCATCAGTTTGACAGTAAAATTTTCCTAAAATGTTACTAATTGTAGTCAAAGAAGCATGATTCAACAAATGCAAGGGAACTTGAGAAGCCTTACCTAAACCAAAGCAGACGAGATTGATTTTGATAAGAGATCGAAGGAGAGAAACGAAGAGCCTCACCCTGCCGCAAAACCACGAGTCAGATTCAGAGATTAAAGCTTTTTCTTCAACTTTGTGAAAAACAAAAATAAAAAAACCCTTTCCAAAGGGTAGATAATATTAGGGGCATCAGTTTTTTGGAAATCCAAGAATGAAAATCAATGAGCCTTGGCCACAATACATTGAACTTACAGATTAATCCATAAGGAGAAAAGACTCAGTCACTTGGACCGAAACTTCAATCACAGGAGCTTCAAAAAATGGAAGCGCTAAGAAGGAACCAGGAGCAGGGTTTAAAATTTCACACGAAGAAAGAGAAAGCGTCCTCAAAGGAAGGTAACAAAAAGTGACCTTCACAATGTCACATAAAGATAAAGCAGACTCCACCAAACTAGAGCCCTCTTGGCCTGAGGGAGGGACAACACACAACTTTTCGGATGCTGGAACAGAGGACAAATCCAAGATAGGCTTTGAGGGAGTTGAGGATAGAGCAGAGTCCATAGCAATGCGAGGCGCAAAAGGCTGAAGATGAAATGCCACTGACAGATGAGCATATGGAACGCTTCCCTGGTACAGTTTCCACCGACGAAGAAGGAATGGTTGTGAGCAGAGTCGATTCAACAGCCACATATGAGGAGAGACTTCAAGATATAGAAGCCATGAGAGCACCTTTACACTACATCTGCCAAAGCTGGGAAGAGAGGAAAGAGACCAACTAGAGTCGAACCCTAGCTGACGCACAGAGTCAGGACGTCATATAACTTCATATTATTTTTGTGAGTATACTCGTGACTACTTGATGCTTATAATAAAATATTTTATTATTATATTATTAATTATAATTAGATGATTGTTTATAAGTGTATATTAGTTAGTTGTATAATGTTTATTTTTTAATAAAATTAAAATTAAAATTAAAAAAGGTAGAGTGAGAATTAATTGTGAAATTTATATTATTTTCAATAAATTAATTAATAATTTTTAGTTAATTTTAATTAAATAATAAATAAATAAAATAATAATAATAATTTTGTTAAATTTATAAATGCAAACATATTTTACTCTTCCTGTAATTTTTGTTAAGGGAAAACATATACTCTTAATCATTAAAAACCCACTCAAACTATATTAAATTAATATATAAATTTTTTTATTTATTAAATAAAACATTAACCTTTAAAATTTAAAATAAATCAACCTCACTTAGTAATACAAGTGAACAAATAAATAAATACGTGAATCAAATTGTGGTTGTGGTTTTTACCTTGTGACTGGATTAGCAGCTGATCTAGCAACATGGTATTAATTCGAAATGGAATTCAATATATGAAATGCCACTGCATATGGCATTAGATTATAAGCAAAATATTGTACACGTACAGCATTTCGATCCCAGCGAGGTAACTAATTACAAGACAACCGCCTGCTAACGCTATCAGCCAAACCATAAGTCACCATTAATATTCATTCATTTACAAGATGGATACTAATTTTCAGCAGATTTGGTGAAAGCGTTTGGAGGAGAGCGTGGCCACTCGCATATTCGAATTTGCCAGTCCCTCCGACGACACCGATCTCCCTCTGAGGCAAGGTAATGTTATCCACACCAGAAAATTCAATGGAGTTGCTTCCACAGCATTGATATTCGTCTGGAAAATCTACTTCATCTTCCCAAAATGTGACCGTTAAAGACACCAGGAAAGTGGTGTCTTCGTCTTCATCGCTTGAAACATGATAACCCTTCACTTTCCCCACCACGGCAGAGTGGGGATCTTGACCTTCCCTTAGGGGGCCCTCGAAAATGCAGGGACGTGTAGGGTTCTGTAGAAATTCAAAAGCTGAAACAGAACCCTCCGGGGACCGTGGATAGAAATCCTTATAACTAATTGGTTTTAATGGAGAGGGTGCAGCAGCAGCACCAACATCATAGACTGGTAATCCTCCTCCTCCTGCACTCAAAGTAAAGGCTAAATCTGAGCCTGCAGATTCTGAACCACTCATAGCTGTTTTGGCAGTGGGGGAATTGCCACCTTCTTCTTCAGCGTGCATGAAGAATGTCAACAATGTCGTTTTCAACTCACGATTCCCTTCTTCATCCTTCAGATATCTTCCTGCGTGTACCCCTTCGATCCCACTACATATAATCATTGCCACTGCCATAATTAGCACAAGCGCAGTACGGCTACAAGAAGTCAAAATCGCCATGATGGTGATTCTTATCTAACCAAATACTCTGCTTAAGTGAATAAATGAATGGAAGGCTCATCCGCTGATACTGGGATGGGGAGATGTGTTTATATAATGTGGTTAGTGTTGAACATGAGATAATATCTGCCAGACCAAAAATGTAGAGTCATGATTAGGTTTACCAAGAGCTTTTTGAAATAATAAATCAAAAATTGATAAAGGGTTATAGCTTTGGCGTGCATCAGCAAATGAAATGAATTGTCACAATTGATCCTTGAGCAACCTGCTCGCAATTACTTTTCTTCATGTCAAGTCGAGTGGTGTTTATGAGGATGACGAAGAGATTAAGGCGAGTTTGTTTGGGTGAGTAAGTTGCGGGGGATGGGTACAGTTTACAAGTTGAGGCAGGTATTATTGCTTTGTGACCTGCTCTGCGTATATTTTGCACCTCATCGTATCACCTTATCCCACCTTAGGATAGGGTCAATTCAATATAAAAATGCGGCTAGGGAGCTATCTAATATTGAATGTTGGAGAGCGTAAGGGGCTTAAGAGCTCACTCGTCATCCTCCCGAAAGTTGCAATCGGGTGATCCGAAGATGGGCTATGTCGTTATTCTAAACTTATTTGCGGTCATAAATTTTACCCATACTCCGAGGGTGATCCATGCTTCTTTTCACTAGGATAGTCTCGTTATTCTAAACTTATTTGGGGTCCTAAGTCTTTACCCATACTCTAAGGGTGATCAATGCTTCCTTTCGCTGGTATAAAGTCTAACGTGTAGATCTGCTTCCTTATTTTCAAATCACATGACCATGTTAAAATATTTGCATGTGAAAATTTCCATATAGAAGTCAACGTGCATTGGGGAGATCACTCTTTCATGACAAGTATAAATGTTTATAAAAATTGAGACAAAAAGTTGTGAAGAATTAATTTCATTGAATTATTATATAATTTATTATTTATTTTAGTATTTTTTGAAATTAGTGGTGGATAGGATTTACTTTAAGAGTAGGTGTTTTTAATGGCGATTTGTAATTTGGTTTTTTAAGAATGTGTTTAAAGTTTTTCATAGTTATTTTTGGGGTTAAAATTCTATAAACAAAGTTCCTATCCTCTTGACATTGTTCTATATTTCGAAAGTTTTCAAATGACATGAAGGTCACCTTAATCTAAGTTTAAGTTTAGAAGTTATGCTTCCTGCAAGTTGTCATGTCATGTTGACCACCATGGAACCAAATGGATGCCACATAAGTTTACATTATTCATACATGTAGAGCTAGTCATTTGTGAACTTTCAAGAGGATTCTAAAGAGTCCAAAGCCCTAACATTCTTGGGAGTTGAGGCATGTGAAAACCTTAACCATAACTCTAGTCGCTTGTTAAGCTATGCTAGATATTATGTCACTATGAAAGGAACAGATTTCATTCTTAATGTATCGCTTACTATTCCATAGTTGAGCAAAGCATCTAGAAGTAGGACATTAAAGCATAACAAAGGTGAGCAAAGCATCTAAAAGTAGGACATTAAAGCATAACAAAGGACGTAGAAGATCTTACAAGCCATGATGTCCATGGGAACTCCATAATGAGTGCCAATTTCTTTGTATTTGGATTTCATAACTAAGAATAAAAGAGTAGAGCATAGGTATCACCTACTAGTTGGGCTTTTCTCATATTGGATTTTCTTAGGGCACATAATGTGTTCATTCTATGGAAGGCATGTTATTTTCTTAACTTTTTACATTTCAATTTCAATTATTTCAATATTTTGATTCTATAAGTTAGAAACATTTTAAAATGTGAATCTTAAGTAAAGCTCTACATAACAATAGATTGCATAAAATTGTAGATATATCATCACAAACTATTCCGATGAAATATCCATGGTAGCTTATATAACATAATGGTATTAGAGTAGTTGTGTTTGGGGTTTTTGTGGGAAGTTGTACAATCTAGGAAGTGGTGCAAGAAATAAGTATTAAAACCCTAGCCATGGCAAGTGATTATAGTAATAGTAATCCATGGGATGAATTAGAGGAGAGATTTTCAAAGTTAGAAGTATAAGTTATTGACATCATTTGCAACATGACTATCCTCATGAAAACTTAGTGGATTTTCCCTTCTCTTATTGGTTGATGGTCATATCATTGTTTTGCTCCTATTTGCAAGCCCTTTTGCTTGATGGATAACTCTCTTGACATACGAATGATTGTTATTTCATGGGTTATCTTCTTCTTGGAGCATACTAGTGATCTTACATGATGGTCATGTTGCATTATTGTTGTCACTAAGAGAGGGTGTTCTACATGATCCTCTTATGTTGAATGCGTGGTGAGGGGCATACTTGATGTTTGTTGGAGTCAATATCTTCATTACTTCTTCTTCTCATATAATGTTGATGCTTTTGGAGGTGCTACATGTTTTTCCTTGTTGATTTAGTGTTTTGTAAGGCTCTCTTGTTAGTGGTGTGCCCTAGATTGAAGCCAATGAAGAGTTTATGTTATTTCTTTGGTACGATTACAACAAAATTTAGCGCCTTAGTACAAAGCCTCACTAAGTGACTTAGACAAGGTGCAACAATGGGAGTGTCACCATTGTCACCTCAACAACACCTCCCCTCATTTTAGTGATGGACACAATCCAACATAAGGGAGGCTTCCCTAGTAGATTCTAGGGATCAAATGCCCCAATCAACTTAAGCCAATTTCCCCTACGGTTTCTATAATGATTTCCACCACACGATAATGATAATTAAATAGGGTTTAGGGTGGATTTAAGAGTAATTTCTGAATTTGAGTTTAAAGGTCCATATGGCTCTTCTAGAAGCTTATTTCAACCGATAGATACTCAAAATATCTTCCCAAACACACACAATCAATAAAGTACACTTGGCTATCATAAAATAGCTTAAGAAATAAAAAAATTAAGCAATGTAATAGCTTATGGCATCACTAAATTTAACCCCAAAAACTATGATAATAAAGTGTAAAATAAGAGTTAAAATTATAAGCAAATTTATCTGGTTTAAAAAGAATATAACAAAACTAATACCCCTAGACATTATCCCTAATTAATGGCTATAAAATACACATAAAATGTAACTTTTACTTATCCAATGAATTTCAAGAATTTCTAACCCTAGGACACTAATGTCCAACTCAATAAATGCTAAAATATATGATTTTGTTGTAATAAAACCCTAATTTACACTAAAAATAATTTAAAATAATTTTAAAAGTAGAATTGACTGTTAGAGAAAGAGAGGACAAGTGCCTTCTCAATCTAGGGTTAATGGAATCTAGGAACATACAAATTTAGGAAAACTTTGAAGTAGATACAAGGCACCACCAATATGGTCAAGAACCACCACCACAAGAAATGTGCAACAACCTTAAAAAATAGCTCTAAGACGAACAAATCCACACCATAACCATCGAGAACATGAACCAGAGAACCCACACAACATATGATACACTCCCCCAACATTCAAACACTATAATGTACACATTGCATAGAAAAAACCATCCCCAAGCTTGACTAATGCAAACAACAATAGAGGATGAGGATGTATCCTTGCCTCCCTTCTCGAACAATCTACCACCATAGCCTCTTATCTCTATAACCTAGTAAATAAATACACCTCACGCCAGACCTCTTAGCACACTGAAAAAGATACCATCTGTTAATTTTTACAACTAGGGTCAAATTCCACATTAGACAACTCAGATGATTGAGATAATAATTTAATTAGATTCTTCGTTTCGAGAGGATCAAAATCGAGATCTCCTCTAAGATATTTTTGTTTTGGTTCGTATTTTATGTTTCTGGCACACATAGGTATGTCAAGAGGAGCTCGTGCAAAGGGTCGAGATCACATACAAGATCTCGCATCAGATCTGGGTGATTTGGAGCAGAATCGTGGGCAGGAAGAGTTGAGGTAGCGACCTAGCTAAGAAGATCCATGGGCTGGGTGTGTTATTCCCATGGCCAAGGACCGCATAGCCGTTGTCAGAGCTTTTGAAGGGTGAGGCCAATCTCCTGAGGTCAGATTGGGTTGATATGAAGCAGAGCCGCAAGCACAAAGTGTCCTCGTAGTAGCCAAGGAGCCCAAAGTCGTGGGCAGAGTGTGTTAAGGCCGTGACATAGAGATTTTATGGGAAGATCAGATTGCTTCACAATTAGTTGCTTGCGCAATGCTTTCGAACATAATTTTTCAATCACAGTTGCGTCAGAACAGTCATTGACAGTCTCTTGGATTCATATCTAGGACTTCATAGTTGAGATCACTTGGTGATCTATCAGATCCTAGATTTGTTGATCTGTTGATCATATCTGTTTGTTTCCACTACAAGATGTATTTACAGTCCTCATTCAGTATCAGTCGTATTCATCAGTTTTCTACAACTAGATTCAGTGAATTTTAGTTCTCAGATTCCAACTCCTTCATGCAGAAGTATGGTTTTGGTTTTATTGCATGTATGCTAATTGTTTTCTGCATCGTAAATATATGTATATATGGATAATTGTACTCTTGTTGCTGAATCATTTAATGAAGATATAAGAAAAATATTTTGCAAGGATTTTCCCCATAGTGATTTTTTCCATGGTCTTAGACCAATCTTGATGTCTCTATGTGTTCATGCTTCTCTTCCTTTGATCTTTTACTTTTCGATGCTTAGATGATGATGATGATGATGGTATTGTTCTTTCTGCATAGTTTCATATTTTGATGGTTAATAATATAGATATGTAATATGGTATAATTATTTAGGGTGAACTTAACATGTTATTGAAGAAATATAACTATCAAAGTAAAGAACAATGTTTCTTTATGAAAAATTAACATGGTATCAAAGCTGGTTGAAGAAAATCCATGGAGATCACCCAAAGGAGACCCTGGTTTACGGTAAATACTTGAGATTTGGTGTATGAAACCCTCACATAGCCTTTGTAAAGATACTCAAGTACTTGGATTGATTTGAAAGCTGACCCGGGTATTGATAAATTTTCTGATTGAAGGCATCATTGTTTTGTTGTCATTGGATGGCTCTTGAAGGTTGGTTCGAGAGGGAGAGGATCATCTCTCATTGAAGATACATATTTCTTAACTTATAACCTTACTCTTGATTACACTTATGGATCTGATTTCTATGATTATTGTTTCTAGTCGTTACTTCCTACATGTATATTTGAGCACCTGGATACTTCTAATGTCTGTGATGAAATGTGTTGAGAGGATATCTCTTAAGGATCTTTGGAAATGGAGGAAAGAAGGCTAGATTTAGAAATGTGGGAAATATGGCTAGATCTGGAAAAGGTAAAGACGCACTTGAGCACTACAAGCTTCTTATGTGAAGGTACACGATTAATACCGCAAGACATGCATGGTATATTATTTTAATATTATGATTCAAATACAACATTGGATGACTAGTTAATGTGAAAATTCCTGAATACAGTTATGCAAAAATCCTACTGTAGTATCATGGTTTACTTCTCCTACTTGATTAAGTTATACAAGTTATTTTCAAAAGAAATATTCAGAAAATATCGAAGTAAACACAACTAACACCCTACACATGCAGATCATTTACTGAATATTACATTCATTCAAACAAAGTGACACACTGATTTTTGGACATAAGTCCCCAGAAAAACCCATTGCGGGAAAATCGATGCAGCAGATATGAGGGTTTATTTAATATTAAGTAGAATCTGAGTACAACAAATCTGGGCACCAAATCTTGTTAACCCGACAGAGAAAAAATAGATCTGCAGCTAACCTTTTGTTCTAAGACTAATATTATGACTGATCCACACCCTCAAACGGGATTTACAAGACTCAGCCTGATTCTGGCCCTAGAAACCCCAGCGCTGCCCCTTAAGCCCTAATGTCAGCCCTGCTAGGCTCTATGTGCCTCTGCGCTGCTTAGAAGGGGACTGTGTAACCCCAGAGTGGGTTATGTAGTCCTTAATCTGCCTCTGGAGGCCTCTACGTAACTCTGGAAGCCATGTGAAGCTGCAACATTGCTCCTCCTAGGCCTGCGTAGCACTAGTGTAGCGGATGAAGCTGTGTTTCACGGCTGTTGCATAACTACTACTATTGCTTCCCTTGATCCTCTGCGTTGTCCCTGAAAGCTGCTCCTATTCCTATTGCTTAATCTTGGCTCCAAGATCATATCATCCCCTCAGCCAATAATACCCCTCACTGCAGAAAAATCCTCCATAAATTCTTAGCAAACCCTGCCCTAGAATTCCAACTCAGTTTCTCAACTCTGCCTCTTTGTGTGTATGTGTCTCCAACTGACTCTCAAGCCTTTCTCTTACAATTTTTCGTTGAACACATCAACGGCCGAGATTAAATCACTTATCAATGACTGAGATTAAAATACTTCTTGATCCACATCATTTAGAACATTTCAGCACATGTATTAATTAATTCACTTTAATTATCTAATTTCCCTAAGTTTAGACTTAGGGATTACATTAAAATAATTAATTATTTGAATAACTTTAACACCAGATGAAATTTCTCCAAACGCTTTATGGGTTTTGGAGGAGATCTATTTCTTAGCCCCTCCACAAAGTTTTAGGGCTAGAGCACAACTGATACTACCCCAACTACACAAAATCTCAACACTCTCTCTTAGCACGAAGTGTGCTCTAGCAATACATCCACACCATGTACCACAAGATCTTGGTATTGGTTTCTGTGTTGTTGATACTTGACCTACTACCCTCCATCTGCTGCATTGTTGCTCTTTGTACTGCTTCCCATGTCACTGCCACTGACACTGCCACATCTGTACTACAGCTCCCTCTCAATTTAGTGCATCATGCTGCCCATAGCATTGCCATTGTTAACTGTTGCACTACAACTCAGTTGCCGAGAAGCAAGCAACTGAAAGACTCCTACCCAATCTTTAACGGACAAGTCATGCTGCATCCCATCACTGAAGCTCCCTTGGCTGTTGATTTACGCTATCCTCCTGAAGCCACTGAGCTGCTATAGCTCTGCACTACGTGAGAACTGCCTCTCTGCATTATTGAAATCCCATCAGCCTCTACGTTGCTGCCTCTATGCTGATGTTTCCTCTACATTACGTTGCTCCTTCTTCAGATCTTCAGTACTGCCCTCTACTTCACTGTGACCTTCTGCAACCATCTCCCGACTTATCCCGCTACCGTCTTAAGGCTCATGTATCTCGTATGTGATCCAAGATTAGGGTTGACTCAAGGATCCCACCACCTTGATCTGTAGCCACTCTATAGATCCATGTCACCCCACCTCTTCTCTCGAGGCACATGAGCACTCATGGCTTCATAATCATCAGATCCATCATCCTTTCCTGTTGCAGCCTTGGATTCAGAAGATCTTTTGTCCTTCTTCTTAAGAAAAGTGTTGGCGAAGTGTCCAAGTTCGCCAGAGTTAAATCACTAGACCTTGGAAATATCCCTCTTCTTATTCCCTTGTTGCTTTTGTTCCTTTGATGCAAGGCTTGCATCATCCTCCTCTTCTTTCTTCACTCTAGCTGATCCACTTCCGCTGCTCTGCTTCTTGGTGAATCTCCTAATTTCCTCCTGACGGAGGATTTCCCACATGTTTGCCCATGATGGTAACTCTTCCTTGCCCAAAATTGTTTGGACAAACATTTCCCACTCTTAAGAGACTAAATTTAGGGCATTCCTCACTAGGAGCCCCTCATTCAAATTTTCACTCAAGGAAATCAATTGATCTCAGATAGTATGAAGTCTGAAGAGGAATGGATCTATCTCCTCACCCTTCATCATCTGGAACAACCACATCTGATTCTCCAGAAGCATCCTTATTTGGACAAAGCCTCCTTGATACATCGTGTCCAATTCTACCCACGTCTCATTTTCCGTATTATTTTCGTCAATATGTGGCACAACGTGCTCTTTGACTCTTTCCATGATCAAATGCTTAGTTCGCTCTTGATTTTCTTCATACTTATTTAGAGGATCTGCATCGTTTGGCACAGCTTGGAATTTCTCTACATGGTCCTTGAGGCCATACTCATCCAGAACTGACAAGATTATGGCCTTCCAAATAATGAAGTTGGACATTCCATCCTACCTATCCTAATCTCTGAGTCCATATGGCGTCATCTGCTCAGATCTGTCAGAACAGACACCCTTCTCCCTCTTTATATTTCAATACTCAACAAAAAACGTTGGATCTGGGTTTCTTGGTGATTATAAACCCTCTATAGTAGTTGCTCCCTCCGATAACTTACTTCCCTCCTGGAAATATTTAGCCAAACACAACCAGACAATATTCTCTAATCCCCCTGATCGAATCTCAGATTTGTTGAGTGACTGTCTTCCTCCCGCTCTTTATTGACTTAGCTAGGCACAATTCTACACTGACAGAACCTCCACCACACCAACATTGTTGAAGATCTGAATCACTACTTCCGAATCTTGGCAAAACTTCTCTGCAACAAGAAGAATGACTCAACTGCGTCCCACTGACTAGCCCAGAGTAGCCTCAAAGCTGCTCTGAAGTGGACTTTGTAACCCCAGATTAGGTGACGCAATCCTTACGCTGGCCTAGAGAGGCTTTGCATAAGCTTGATGGCCTTCTGTAGCTGCAGTGTTGTCCCTTCTTGGGTCTGCATCCTCCTGCTGCCAAGCTCCCCTTTTTGGATCTCTATTACTTCTCCTGTTGTCCTACAGGAAAAATATTCTTCAGCTGATTTGCTGGAGATTCAGCTTGATCTGTTATTGCTCTGATACCATGTGAAAATTCCTGAATACAGTTATGCAGAAATCCTACTGTATTATCATGGTTTACTTCTCCTACTTGATTAAGTTATACAAGTTATTTTCAGAAGAAATATTCATAAATACTGAAATAAACACAACTAACAACCTACACATTCAGATCATTTACTGAATATTACGCTCATTCAAACAAAGTGGCACACTAATTTTTGGGCATAAGTCCCTAGAAAAAGCTAATGTAGGAAAACCGATACATCATATATGAGGGTTTATTATTATTAAGTAGAATCTGTGTATAACAAATCTAGGCAGCAAATCTGGTTAACCTAATAAAGAAAAAATAGATCTGCAGCTAACATGTTTTTCTAAGACTAAGATTCTGGCTTATCCACACCCTCAAATGGGATTTACAAGACACAGCCTGATTATGTCCCTAGAAACCCTAGCGCTGCCCCTGAAGCCCCAGCGTCAGCCCTGCTAGGCTCTGTGTGCCTCTGCGTTACTCAGAAGGGGTCTGTGTAACCCCAGAGTGGGTGACATAGTCCTTATGTTTCCTCTGGAGGCCTTTGCGTAACTTTGGAATCCCTCTAAAGCTACAGCTCTGCCCCTCTTAGGCATGCGTAGCACCTGCATAGTGGTTGAAGCTGTGATGCATAGTTGCTGTGTAACTGCCCTTGATCCTCTGCGTTGACCCTGAAAGCTTCTCCTCTGCCTCTTGCTAACTTTTGGCTCCAGGATCATATCATCCCCTCAGCTAATACTACCCCTCGCTGCAGAAAACTCCTTTGTAAATTCTTAGCAAACTTTTCCCTAGAATTCCAGCTCAGTTTCTCAGCTCTGCCTCCATGTGTGTGTGTGTCTCCAACTAACCCTCAAGCCTTTCTCTTATAATTTTTCGTTGAACACATCAACGACCAAGATTAAATCACTTATCAACAGCTAAGATTAAAATATTTCTTGATCTGCGTCATTTAGAACATTTCATCACGTGTTAATTAATTCACTTTAATTATTTAATTTTCCCTAAGTTTAGACTTAGGGATTATGTTAAAATAATTAATTATTTGAATAACTTTAACACCAAATGAAATTTATCCAAACGGTTTCTGGGTTTTGGAGGAGATGTGTTTCTTAACCCCTACACAAAGTTTCAGGGCTAGAGCACACCCGATGCTACCCCAACTACACAAAATCTCAACAGGTAAGCCCTATAGTATATTGAGAATGTATACTTCTCAGATGACTCTTGCATGCAGATAAGAGTGATTGGGATTTGTGTTTCGTATGATGAATTGGTGCACCTGGTAGTGAATGTTTTTATCTTAATTTTGCGAGAGTACTTGATGTGATTTTTTATCTTGGATAGTGGCATAACTTGATCTATTGTTTTTGAGATCCTAATTCTGACTCTAGTGGATGGTATTCTTAACTCTTGATATGCATAAGATCTGTTGGATCACTTATAAAATTTACCTCATTTATATGGTATTGATAATGCTTTTGATAAGCATGATGAAAGATCATGGAAAAAGAGTGATTGTAATTTATTGGTATGTTAAATAATCTAGCTTGATCCTATTGATTATGATATGCATGGTATTGGAAACTGTGATGATAGAAGCATATCTATGAGATTGATGTTTCATATCTTTTACTATCAGTGGTTATAGCGTGCGGTGAAATTAAATGCTCCAACTTGATGTATTGTTATTGGGATCATAAGATTGTGTTGTCACATCAACCTACTGCCATGATCTTTCAATTCCAACCCTTGATGGAAGATTGATGACATGATGTTGATGATCATGATAGATATGTGCTTATGATCTAACAGATCTGCTGAAAGGCAAGTTGATGACAAGAATGAAGTGGATTCTCACTTAGAGGGAGAGCCTCTCTACTAAAATTATTCTTACTCATGTTGATATTTGATTTATGAGTGTTTAACATTGTTGACCCACATTAGAGGTCTGAGCCTCATTCATGCAAAGGAAGGCTCATAGATGTGACTATGCCTGATAGACACAAAATTGAATTTATGTACAATGAATTTGATCTATACTATGAATCCATGGATCTCTCATTTGTCTTTCCATTGTCAACTAATTTTTGGAATTGCTGGAATTAAACATGAAATCAGATGGTCACTTAGAAGAAGTCACTTCTACAGATGTATTACAGATGCCAGTAATATTTTCCAGCAGGGAAAGTCCATATGTTTGAATTGAACTTGTGACTGAGACATTCATATGGATATGTCATTATGTTTGAATATTGTGTTACATGTTTTGGCTGATTGATATAGATAAATATTGTTTGGTACTTTTGACATGATGCTTAATGATTGATATATGTCTAAAATTATAGATCTTTCCATGATCACACATTTAGATTTGACATGATCTGATATGGCGATAGTTGATTTTCCAAGATTAAAATGTTATGAGGGCTTAGTGACCTACAGTGTCGTATGTGAGTATACAAACGTATGGTTTTGCATTGGCCTCCTTGTTCCTAGCATAATGGGTGTTGTGACTTAGTATGAACATGCATGACTTAACCTTGGTTTGTATGCACTTGCATCTAGTGAAATAAATGGCTTGTAATGACATACAGACTTTATGTCTTGAAATTAAATGAAGTCAAGACTTGATATGTGCTCTACTTGTCTCTGATTGAAAGAATCGAAACTTTGAAACTAATGTCTTTGATAATAGTTTTGACTGGCTTCTAAACTTTGATGAGTTTATTTTGTTGACATGACATTCATTTGTGTAAGGCTGGATATGTTGGCATGGTACGGCATTATGTTTTTACAGAGAATTGCGTAATGCAAGCTCCTTGATTCATATCTCTCTATATTTGAAAGTTATCTGGTGAAGTCAGGATAATGAGTTCCAAGATATGGCCTTCATTTTGATTATAGCTTTGATTATACATACTGATAATCCATCCTTGATAGGTGATAAGCCTCTGAAAATATAAGTAAGAGGGAGAAGGCTTCTGAGTATCGTAATGATGTATCATGGCAGGATAAATTGATTTCTGGAATTTGGGAAATAAATTCCATATTGCAATACTGTTGAAATGTCTCTATGTAATTTAAATCCTTGGACACTCTGATTTATAGTTCAAATGTTGATTGAACATGACATGGAATATGTCAATTGGTTGAAGATGTTCCATTTTGAACATCCATTCATATATGATATGTATAGAGCATGATTAAAATCATGACTAAGCTGCTTCACTTAGGATTGCCACCAAACATATTTTATTTTTTCTACTCTTAAAGGTTGAGATATTTCTCCCATGATATGTAGTTGCATGAATAAACTAATGATGTTTGGGATTAGTATTGATGAGCACATTTGGATATTGCCTTAGTATGAGATATGCCATTATATATTGGACGAGAGGTCCATAGCATGACCGAGGTTGGGTACAATGCTACCAGCAAGGCTAGTTGTGAGGCATGATGTAGAAGCTCCTTAGAGAGCTGGGTGAGCATGATATGGATAAGACATGGATAAATTATAATGCAATCCCAAATATGTATAATTGGGACTATGATTTCTCCATTTATTTGAGATAGTTCAGTTGTTCAAGACAAGCTTAGGCTTGTGATTGACACCTTCGTGAGAGGGAGGATGATTATAGTATCCATGTGTGATTGACACCTCCGTGAAAGGGAGGATGGTTATGGTATATTGCTATTATTGGTATCTTGTTGTGATTTACATGATTCCGTATGTTCTAACATAACGCTTGATTTGATGTCATGTAGGAATAGGAATCGGCAGATACCATATGAGATCAACATTGATCGAGGACACTGAGCCAACTCTTCCTCTTTTTTTGAGCTCCCAGAATGAGTAATTGAGATAGAGGGCTCCTGGGGTTGAGGGAACTTTGGACAATAGGGTGTATTCCCTATATGTTACCTAGAGTTGATAATTTTTCTCTGGTATCTTCATAGGGTTAGAGAATGTTGCTCCCATATCTGGTCTTTGCAGAGTATAACCCATTTGGCATCATACCCACAAGTAAGGCTTGTCGAGAATATCGCTCCTCATTTGGTCAACGAGTTGAGAGTGTACTTGGGGTGTACAAACTAATTGGATTATGATGTAGGTGTTCTACCACATGACTATTCAGGGTGATCGATGGGAAGATCAGTAGGCAATAGGATGGGTTGAGATAACCCTATGCAGTTCCAAGTTGAGAGTGAGATCCCCGATGTGATATCAGGGTCGAGATGATCTCCCCTGTGTAGATAGATATCCTATTGCTAGATATGGGGTTGTAGAGGTATAGCTCCCCCATGAGATTCTGGGCCGAGATGCACTCCCCAATGCGGTTACAGGTTGAGATGTACTCCCTGATGATATGCTCTTTGTTGACGATATTCTAGGTAGTAGCTCGATGGTATATATTCCAGGACGATAGCCTGATGGATGAAAGGTAGTAGTCCAAGCTCCCCTCCAGTGACAAATTCTTCTTCTAGATCCGAGAATGTTCAGTATACGAACATGAACAATCAAGAGAAAAGAAAAAATAAGCATGAACAGTACATTGATGATTTGTAATGAGCAAGGTTCACAGCATGACAACTACATGATAGAGATGTTCAGTGACGATACGTAATGATGCATGAAGATAACAAAATGAAATTTTGATCGATGAAAAAATAGTAGAAAATTGAGTGGAGTCATGATGACACATTGATGAAGAGATATAGAAGCAGAGATTGCAAAGTGGAATTCTTCCTAGTTGGGAGGGAGTGTTAATTTTTGAAACTAAGGTCAAATTCCACATTGGACAACTCAGATGATTGAGATAACAATTTAATAAGATTCCTATTTTTGAGAGGATCAAAATCAACCTGTAGATCGCCCCAATCGATTAAGAAGAAGTTAATTTATGAATTATTTTATTATTTTATAGGTAAGCCTAACCGCATGTTGATTCGGTCAAAGCCCCAAGCAGTCCCTGACAAAGTTATAAATAGAAGCAACCCCAAGTTCATTTTCACATTTTCGCTCATGAGATCTCCTCTATGCTATTTTGGTTTTGGTTTGTATTTTATGTTTCTTGCCAGCACAGATACATCAGGAGGAGCTTGAGCAAAGGGTCAGGATCACTGACATGATCTCGCATCAAATCTGGGTGATTTAAAGCAGAACCACATGCAGGAAGAGCTGAGGTATCAGACTAGCTAAGCAGAGTCATGGGTTGGGTGTGTTATTCCCGCAACCAAGGACCCCAGAGCCGATGACAGAGCTTGTGAAGGGCGCGGCCAAGCTCCTGAGGTCGGATCGAGTTGATATGAAGCAGAGCCGCAGGCACAGAGTGTCCTGTTAGCAACCAAGGACCCGAGAGCCGCGAGCAAAGCGTGTTAAGGCCGTGGTCTAGAGATTTTATGGGAAGATCGAATTTGATTCACAGTCATTTTCTTGTGCAGTGCTTCTAGACATTAGTTGTTCAGTCACAGTTGTGTCATAACAATCATTGACATTCTCCTGGATTCAGATCTAGGACTTTAGAGTTGAGATCACTTGGTGATATATCATATCTGTGTTTTGGTATTATAGATATTTTGATCTGTTGATCATATTTGTTTGTTTCCGCTGCAAGATGTATCTACAGTCCTCATTCAGTATCAGTCGTATTCATCAGTTTTCTACAACCAGTGTTAGTGCATTTCAGTTCTCAAATTCAGGCTCCTTCATCCAGGAGTATGGTTTTGGCTTTATTTCGTGTATGGTAGTTGTTATCTGCATTGTAAAGATATGTATCTATGGATCATTGTACCCTTGTTGTTGAATCATTTTGTGAATATCTAAGAAGAAGAATTTGCAAGGGTTTTTCCCATAATGGGGTTTTCCCTGGTCTTAGACCAATCCTGATGTCTCTATGTGTTCATGCTTCTCTTCCTTTAATCGTTTACTTTTCATTGCTTAGATGATGATGATGATGATGGTATTGTTCTTTCTGCATAGTTTCATATTCTGGTGGTCAATAATATAGATTTGTACAGTGGTATAATTATTTGGGTTGAACTTAACATGTTATTGAAGAAATGTAACTATCAAAATAAAGAACAATGTTGCTTTATGAAAAACTAACACCGTCATTAACTGTCTTTCGCTACATGCCCTTGAGAATGAGCCAAATGTTCATTAAGCACTCTCTATGATGTTTCCAATTGGTTCATAACTGCACCCCCATCGGGGAGATACTTTAAACCATGGATTTTTGCAAAATGTTAAAACACACGTCTACACATAGAGCTTGTCACACATGCCATCTAAAAAAATGGTGGGTTTAGTTAAAGCACTTCATTGTAATTTTCCTAATTATAATTAGGTATTAGTTATCAATTATAAATTAGATGATTTCTATAATGTTTAATTTATATAATTGTAAAATTTACATTATTTTTAAAGAATTTCAAATTTAATTAAGTTTTAAGTTAAATATCTATCAATAAATAAATCAATATTTTGTGGTTGGTTTTAGTTTAAATTTATCAAATAATAAATAAAAGAAACTTTTTTTATAAGATTGGTGGCACTACATCTTCATCATGTCCAATATATCAACTTAATCAGGGAAAGGAATTGAACTAGTGACTCCACATCAAGGAGTGTCTTGACAAAGCACCTAATTGCCATCTATGGAGGACCCCTTAAACAAAAGCAATTTAATTTTAAAGTTAAACTAATATATGAGAATTTTTAATTTGTGAAATAAAATTATCCATCTATTTTTTACTATCAAAACTCATAAAAATTACATATTCTAGCTTTTTAAATTTGAAATTGAAAATAAATCAATGATGTATTTAATATTTTAGGTGTAGTCTAAATGATTTTTGGGTCTTAAACTAGCAATACAATTTTTATATAAATTATGATTTCTTGTTATTTAAAATACACTTTTGAATGCACAATAAAAACTACATATTCTAATTTTTAAATTGAAATTGAAAATAAATCAATGATGTATTTAATATTGTAGGTGTAGTCTAAATGATTTTTTTGGTGGTAAACTAGCAATACAATATTTATAGAAATTGTGATTTCTTGTATTTAAAATACACTTTTGAATGCACAAATGGATTTAGCAAACCTTTTGAGACACATAATCTTTGTAAATTAAACAACTTAGACTTCTAAATTTTTTAAATCTGTATCATATTTTTAACAAAATTGACGAGAAAAATGCTCTAAAAATGATCATTTTTTCTATTAGTCAGAATAAGCCCTTAAACTATTTTTGCTTGGCTCAAAGCTAGTTTCCCTAAAACCTAGAGAAACAAGTTATAGGCCGATAAGTAGAGGCATATGACATGGGTGAAATAAGAGTGTTGAGTCAACCCATTCACACACATAACAACTAGTAATGATTGTCCTGACTAAAAAATAAGTTATAATAGATTTTTCCACTATGTAAATTTACATACTTATTAAATACACCTTGGTCGTGGTTTGGTTTTTTACCTTGAGATTGGTTATCTAGCCAAATCAGAGGAGCAGCACAATGGTATTAACGCAAAATAAAATTTGATATATAATATGCCACTACATATTGCATACACAATTATAACCAAAAATTTGTGCACCAACCTATGTACAACATTGATTCAAGCAAGGTAAGTGTGATCAGCCACCATCAATTTTTATTCATTTACAAGATGGATACTAAATTTCAGCAGGTTTGGCGAAAGCGTTTGGAAGAGAGCGTGGCCATTCACATATTTGAATTTGCCACTCCCTCCGATCACACCGACCTCACTTTGAGGCAAGGCAATGTTATCCACACTAGAATATTCAATGGAGTTTCTTCCTCAACATTCATATTCATATGAAAAATCTACTCTGTCTTCCCAAAATGTGACCGTTAAAGACACCAGGAAAGTGGTGTCTTCGTCTTTGGGAACATGATAACCATTCACTTGTTGGAATTAATGCTTACATCCTATTTGAGAAGATGGTTTGTGATGGTTGAGAAATTCTCTCAACCTCTCTCTCTAATTTAGGAATAAGTTGAATCTTAGAAACTCTATTTAATAGAGTAATTTGAATGTAATCTATGTGTGTGTATTGGCGCATACTCCCTTGTGTGAAATATATGAGTGCTTTTAGTTAGTTTTATCTTAGTATCAGAGCACTAGGCTCGTGCTGGGATTGTTTGATAAATTGTGAGAATAATGTCACTGTCTCCTAGGTATAATGAGGCCATGCATAAGACTAGTTTGCTTGACGCTGTTTAAGTTGTTAGTGTTACGATTTTTCTATTAGAGGAGGATATGCGCTCAAATAGAAGCAACGCCCTTTATGTAGCGTAACTAGATCTGTTAATTGGAATAGTCATTGCCTATGTGTTCTGTATCTGCTAACAATAGCTGGATATACTGATTTGAACAAGTATTGATTGCATATGTGTTAAGTAATGAAGGGCCGCCATATGCGTTAGAACGGATCGACTCTGGAGGCCTAGATGTTGACAACAAGTTGTGATTTTTGTGACCGATGTTGTCATCAGTAGGATACTGGAGGCATAGCGTGCCGGCAAGGTGGAGGCTACCGCTAGAATAAAGCATGTGAAGCTCTTTTTTGAATGCGTTGGAGACCGGTTTATGGAGTCAAAGTTTGGATCTAGAATCTGGACGTGTAGATCTGAGATTGACGGTGCCTGAAGCCTGAAACTCACAATATGCGTAAAACCGCAGTCATGTGGCGTATCTAGAGGAGCCCTACAATAATCTAAATGCATGTTTCAAACTCCATGGCGAATTCAGGGATTACTACCCCGATCACAGCAAAGACAGGGATACTGTGACCCTTGCTGTTGAAATCGAGTTCATCTGCTACAAAAGTGGAGAGAGCAGGTTCTATGAATTTTGTTATGCATTTCGCATTGGATTCATAAATATTTAGTTTAGTTTTCAGTATGCTGCAAGGAACTCTGCGATTCCCCATGGAAAAACATAATAACAATGTGGCACATCGAAAAGTGCATGAGAATGGGGAGGAGAATGGTGGGGCGTACTGTAATATTTCGGGTTTGCAATAGATCAACATAGAAATGCGCTGTGGCAGTCACTGTTAGCATGACTATATTGGTTTTTGGAGTCTACAATATTCTATTATATATTCCTTGGCTCAACGGCATGAAGAAGTACATTTTCTCTGTTGCGCATAGTGATGGGTGGAATACAATTTATTTTGCAAGATTGAAAATGAGTCTATGTTGGGCATGCCACGGATTTTGAAAAATACATTTGTGATTATATTAGTTTAATTTGTATTCATGTATTATCATATTTGTGTTAAAAATTAAGTGATGATGAATTCAATGAAGAGTATGAACTTTGTAAACTCTTTTAGAACAGCTACAATTCAGGCTCAACATGGATGGTTGTCGAGATAGTATGGTAGTTGTAGATCTAGGGAATGATTCTTCATTAGTCATAGACATGGAGTGGTATCCTAATGAAGTTATGTGACATATTGGGATGTTGTCAGGTAATTGACTTCGGGAGGTCCTTGATTCGAGAGTTCAGTAGCCGAACTCGGGAATCCAACTTGTTGACTACACCTTTACGAGGGTTATGAGGCAACTTGATGGAGCCTATATTGATACGCTGAAAACCCGTTAAAGAATGATTGTGTATTTTGTTATTTATGAGTGATTTCAATAAATTCATGTAATATAAGCATTAAGAGGAGATGTTGGAATTAATGCTTACATCCTATTTGAGAAGTTGGTTTGTGATGGTTGAGAAATTCTCTCAACCTCTCTTTAATTTAGGAATAAATTGGATCTTAAAAACTCTATTTAATAGAGTACTCTTAATGTAATTAGTGTGTGTATTGATGTAGACACCTTTGTGTGAAATATACGAGTGCTTTTAGTTAGTTTTATCTACTTTCCCCACCACCCCAGAGCGGGATCAAAAATGCAAGGACTTGTAGCGTTTTTGTAGAAATTCAAAAACTCAAACAGAACCCTCCAGTGACCGTGGATAGAAATCATTATAGCTAATTGGTTTTAATGGAGAGGGTGCAGCAGCCGCATCAACATCATAGACTGGTAATCCTCCTCCTCCTGTACTCAAAGTTAAGGCTAAATCTGAGCCTGCAGATTCTGAACCACTCAGAGCTGTTTTGGCAGTGAGGGAATTTCCACCTTCTTCTTCAGCGTGCATGAAGAATGTCAACAATGTCGTTTTCAACTCACGATTCCCTTCTTCATCCTTCAGATTTCTTGCTGCGTGTATCCCTTCGATCCCAATACATATAATCATTGCCACTGCCATAATTAGCACAAGCGCAGTACGGATACAAGAAGTCAAAATCGCCATGATGGTGATTCTTATCTAACCTAATTCTCTGATCTGTTGATACTGGGATGGGGAGATGTGTTTATATAGTATGGACAGTGTTGAACATGAGATAATATCTGCCCACAGTCATGATTAGGTTTAACAAGAGCTTTTGAAATAATAAATAAAAAATTGATAAAGGATTTTAGCTTTGGCGTGCATCAGCAAATGAAATGAATTGTCACCAAAGATCCTTGAGCAACCTGCTCGCAATTACTTTTCTTCTTCTCAAGTCCAGTAGTGTTTATGAGGATGACGACGAGATTAAGGCAAGTTTGTTTTTGGGTGAGTAAGTTGCGGGTGATGAGTTTACAAGTTGTAGCAGGTACAATTGCTTTGCGACCTGCTCTACGTATATTTTGCACCTCATCGTATCACCTTATTCCACCTTAGGATAGGGTCAATTCAATATAAAAATGCGGCTAGGGAGCTATCTAATATTGAATGTTGGAGAGATCCTAAGATGGGCTGTGTCGTTATAAACTTATTTGGGGCCATAAAGTTTTACCGATATTCTAAGGGTGATTCATGCTTCTTTTCACTAGGATACAGTCTCGTTATTCTATACTTATTTGGGGTCATAAAGCTTTACCCGTACTCTAAGGGTGGTCCATGGTTCCTTTCACTAGTATAAAGTCTAACGAGTAGATCTCCTTCTTTATTTTCAAATCACATGAGCATGTTAATGTGAAAATTTCCCTTGATGGGTGATCCATGCTTCCTTTCACTAGTATAAAGTCTAACGAGTAGATCTCCTTCCTTATTTTCAAATCACATGAGCATGTTAATGTGAAAATTTCCCTATAGAAGTCAACTTGATTTGGGGAGATCACTCTTTCATGACTAGTATAAAGGTTTATAAAAATTGAGACAAAAAGTTGTGAAGAATTTATTTGATTGAATTATTACTTAATTTATTGTTTATTTTAATATTTTTTGAAATTATGGGTGGATAGGATTGACTTTAAGAGTAGGATTTTTTAATGGCGAATTGTAATTTGTTTCTTTAAGAATTTGTTTCAAGTTTGTCATAGTCATTTTTGGGGTTAAAATTCTATAAACAAAGTTCTTATCCTCGTGACATTGTTCTATAATTTGAAAGTTTTCCAATGACATGAAGGTCACCTTAATCTAAGTTCAGATTCATGGTACCAAGTGGATGTCACATAAGTTTACATTATTCCTACATGTGGAGCTAGTCACTTGTGGACTTTCAAGAGGATTCTAAAGAGTCTAAAGCCCTAACATCTTGGGAGTTGAGGCATGTGAAAACCTTAAACCTAACCCTAGACTCCTCTCAAGCTATGTTAAATATTATGTCACTATGAAAGGAATAGGTTTCATTCTTAATGTATCGCTTACTATTCCATAGTTGAGCAAAGCATCTAGAAGTAGGACAATAAAGCATAACAAAGGATGTAGAAGATCTTACAAGCCATGATGTCCGTGACAACTCAATAATGAGTGTCAATTTCTTTGTATTAGGATTTCATAACTAAGAATAAAAGAGTAGAGCATAGGTATCACCTACTAGCTCAAATTTTGTCATAGTGGATTTTCTTAGGGAACATAATGTCTTCATTCTATGGAAGGCATGTCATTTTCTTAACTTTTAACATTTCAATTTCAATTATTTCAATCTTTTGATTCATTAAGTTAGTAACATTTTAAAATGTGAATCTTAAGTAAAGCTCTACATAGCAATAGATTGCATAAACTTGTAGATATATTGTCACAAACTATTTCGATGAAATCTACATGGTATTTTATATAACATAATGGTATTGCATAAACTTGTAGATATATTGTCACAGACTATTTCGATGAAATATACATGGCATTTTATATAACATAATGGTATAAGAGTAGTTTTGTTTGGGGTTTTTGTGGGAAGTTGTGGAATCTAGGAAGTGGTGCAAGAAATAAGTATTAAAACCCTAGCCATGGCAAGTGATTATAGTAATAACAATCCATGGGATGAATTAGAGGAGATCTTTTCAAAGTTGGAAGTACAAGTTATTGATGGAATTTGCAACATGACTATCCTCATGGAAACTTAGTGGATTTCCCCTTCTCTTATTGGTAGATGGTCGTGGTTGATGGTCATATCATTGTTTTGGTGCTATTTGCAAGCCCTTTTGTTTGATGGATCACTCTCTTGACATACAGATGATTGTTATTTCATGGGTTATCTTCTTCTTGGAGAATACTAGTGATCTTACATGATGGCCATGTTGCATTATTGATGTCACTAAAAGAAGGTGTTCTACATGGTCCTCTTATGTTGAATGTGTGGTGAGGGACATACATGATGTTTGATTGAGTTAATATCTTTCTTACGTCTTATTCGCATATAGTGTTGATGTTTTTGGAGGTGCTACATGATTATCCTTGTCGATCTAGCCTTTTAAAAGGTTCTCTTGATAATGGTGTGCCCTAGATTAAAGCCAAGGAAGAGTTTATGTTATTGTGTTGGTATGATTACAACAAAATCTAGTGCCTTAGTACAAAGCCCCACTAAGTGACTTGGACCAAGTGCAACAATGGGAGTGTCAGCATTGTCACCTCAACAACCACTCCCCTCATTTTAGTGTTGGACACAATCCAACGCAAGGGAGGCTTCCCTAATAGATCCTAGGGATCAAATGAACCAATCAACTTAAGTCAATTTCCCCTAAGGATTCTATAATAATTTCCACCACAAGATAAGGATAAGAAAATAGGGTTTAGGGTGGATTTAAGAGTAATTTCTAAATTTGAGTTCAAAGGTTCCTATGACTCTTATAGAAGCTTATGTCAACCAATATAGACTCGAAATATCTTCCCAAACACACACAATCAATAAACTACACTTGGCTATCATAAAATGGCTTAAGAAATAAAAAAATTAATCAATGTAATAGTTTATGACATCACTAAATTTAACCCCAAAAACGGTGATAATAGTGTAAAATAAGGGCTAAAATTATAAGAAAAATTCTCTGGTTTAAAAAGAATATAACAACACTAAGACCCCTAGACGTTATCCCTAATTAATGGCTATAAATACACGTAAAATGTAACTTTTACTTATTGTAATTTTTACTTATCCAATGAATTTCAAGGGTTTATAACCCGAGGACACCAATGTCTAAGTCAATAAATGTTAAAAATATTTGATTTTTTTGTAAAAAAACCCTAATTTACGCTAAAAAAATTAAAATAATTGTAAAAGGATAATTAATTGTCATAGAGAGAGAGGACTAGTGCCTTCTCAATGTAGGGTTAATGGAATCCAGGAACATACAAACTTAGGAAAACTTTGAATTAGATACAAGGCACCACCAATATGTTCAAGAACCACCACCACAAGAAATGTGCAACAACCTTATCAAATAACTATAAGACGAACAAATCAACACATTAACCACCGAGAACCTGAACCGAGAAACCCACACAACATATGAGACACTCCCCCAACATTCAAACATTGGAATATACAAACTGCATAGAAAAAACCATCCCCAAAATTGACTAATGCAAACAACAATGGAGGATGAGGATGTATCCTTGCCTCCCTTCTCGAAAAATGATCTGAATGGGAATATTAGTTTTGTTGTGCTAAGATTCAATTTAGAATTAAATGAAAGTGCTTGAGGATGATGGGGTTAATTGCAAGTTTAAAATGAGGTTTTATGTGTTTTGTGTATTTTTCATGAGAAAATTAACTTAAATAAAGCACTAAACAACATAATCAATCAAACATAAACAGTCACACAACACAATATGATGAAGGAGTTCACCCCACCTATGCTATGTCTCCTTGGTCCAGCTTCCAATAGCTTGGCCCTCTTCTATTATGCTCAAAAGTGTGAATACATGTGTTTTCAATGCTCAATCTACTCTAAAACCTGTTCCATCAGCTCCAGAATGCCCAAATTTTTTTGTCTAGCCTCTTTTTGCATCGAATTTGGCCAAAAACTAGAGAAGTTATGACATCCCCAAGTTTTTCCACTAATCGCTCCACAAATTTCTCCAGGGCCGGCAACATCCCACAATTTCGCCCTTTATTCGCGCTAATTGGGTGAAAATCTAATTAATTTCCAGGTGAAATTTTCACCTCCTTAATTTTCCCTCTACGGGCTAAGGGCGAAAAAATTATTTTTAAATATAATGGCCTGCTGACGGTTTTGCTAATCGTCGCCATGTGGTCTTTGCTCGGTTAACCATGGAATTATATACGAGGGGGCTCGGGACTAGCCTCTTGCCCGAGGTCCCGCCGGTGGTGGTGACCAAGGGTTGGGGCTAGACCCTGACCCCCACCCCCAACCCTTTGACCATTATAATTCAAATAGAACCAGCAATCGTATATTATTAAGTCGCAAGCTATGGTATAATGGTAAGTGTTGGTGTTTGTTGCACGTAGGTCGGTGGTTCGACTCCCCGGAGCTCCGCTCGACCCTAGCCAAAATATTGTGGCCATAGATGCTGCCACGTGGTGGCCCCTGGCTGGGCCACGTGTCAGCACGTGGGTGGCCCAAAATCAACCAATCTAAATCCACCATCTCCAACCTGTAATAATGTGCCACTAGGCACCCAACTATTTGTCAGATGTTAATAAAATGTTTTTCCAGTCAACGGCCATGTAGGCATGCCTAGTCAGCAGTACGAAATGCTGACTAGGTTGTCTACACATTTTGTTTTTTAAATTTGCTTGTTTGACAAAGTGGACAGAATGTGTTTCTGGGAGCATACGGTATCGGTTTTCTGCGAAATGAGCTATACCGAATTCAGAATGACAATATATACACATTCATTCGGGTTACACACCAATCCAACAACTTTGATTTTTGAGCATAATTTTGAGCATCTGATCACTCCTCCCCGTTAGAAGCTTTTGGACCCCAAAAGATCACTTTCATTTGTTCAGCAGATGAGGGTACTGTTCCCTCACCTTTCCAATATCGATCCATTTTCCATTTGAAGTATTTGTGCCTTTGAGCCCCACATGAAGGTAGTTGACATTCCCTGTTTTTGATGTCCTTGTTCTTCTGTCAAGAATAGTGTCTTGTTGAAGCTCATAAAGGTATTCAAGAGAAAATTCTTTAATATAAGGGATTTGAACCTATTCTCCTTAAGCTTCAATAAATGGAGGCTGATACAACCTATGGTTCTCAACATTAACTTTAATAGAGGGAAAATATAACTTAAAGGAATTGACACCAATATTTTCCAAAATTTTGAAAGGACCATGAAGGAATTGGTTTCAGTTTTTTACCTTCCCATTGAAGCCTATATTTTCTAATGTAAAGCCAAACTTTGTCACCAACTTGGAACTTGTGATCTACACGATGTTTGTTGTGCCTTGCTTTGTACTCGCCTTAACTATTTTCAAGATGATATTGGACTGTTTGATGTATCAATAGAATTTGTTCTATGAACTTCTTGGCTTTTTCCATGTCGTTATGGCCATCAATAGCAACATATTTCCCAAAAATGAAATCCAATGGTGATCTAAGAAAGTATCCAAGACATGCCTCAAATGGTGATGTTTGTGTAGATGAGTGTTTTGCACGGTTGTAATCATGTTGAATGTAGTGCAAGTTTTCATCCCACAACATAGGATTCTTGCTGCAATCTCTTTGAAGAAGATGTATGATTGTTCGATTGACCACCTTGGTTTGACCATTTTTTCTCGATGAAAGGTTGTACTCTTCTTCAACTTGGTGTCCATAAAGCCCCACACGTTTGACCAAATATTCCCAACAAATCGAGAATCTCAATCACTTACAATGGATGTGGGAAAACCAAAATGAACCCAAAAATGTTGAAAGAATAGGTGAGTTGTTTGTTCAAGTGTGATTTTATTTTTACATGGCATTAATATACACATCTTGTTGAACCTATCCACAACTACATACAAATAATCATGACCTATTTTAGACAAAGGAAGACCTCCTACAAAATCCATAGAAGCACTCTCCCATGGACATGAAGGTACAAGAAGTGGTGTGTATAATCCTAACTTCCTATTGCTAGGCTCAATGACTACACATAATGAACAACCTTTAATGAAACGTGATACACTTTCAAGAATATGAGGCCAACAACAATACCTTTGAAGATGTGCTACTGTTTTATTATGCCGAAATGTCCAACAATTAGAGAAGTATGTGCTTCCCTTATGACATTCACTCTCTCCCCATGTGGAATACAAAGCTTTCCCAAATGATACAACAAGTTATTATGTACATGGTAATCCAATTCCTCTTCTTGGTTGCCCTGAGTCAAGCTTGCATAAACATCTTGAAATTCATTATCACATGCATATTGCTCAATATAACTTTCATGCAAAAAGGAACTATGCATGAGTAAAGTAGTTGCACTAATAATAGGCCTAGAAAGCATATCAGCAACCTTGTTGTAAATAACTTTCTTATACTTGATGACCAAGTGGAATTGTTTCAAGAAACCCACCCATCGAAAGTGCCTTGACTACTGCAACTTAGTTTGTGATTGCAATTATTGTAATGGTTGGTGGTTGGTGTGTATGATGGTTTCCTTTCCCATCAAGTAGTGTTCCCACTTTTTCACACTTTAAACCAATGCATAAATATCCTTGTCATAAGTAGGATAGTTTCACTGCACCATTGAAAGTTTTTGAATGAAATGAAATGGGCTTACCATGTTGCATAAGGGCTGCACCCATGGCATAGTCGCTTGCATCAGTTTGAATCTCAAAGGGTTGTCTCAAGTTCAGTAATGAAAGTATTGTGGCTGAACTGATATTTTCTTTCAAAGCATAAAATTCTTTTTTCTGCTTGCCTCCCCACTGGAAGAACTTTTCCACACTAGTCAATGCATGCAAAGGAGTTGCGATAAAATATAAATTAGCAATAAACTTCCTCCAATATTTGACTGCTCTCAAAAAAATTCTTACCTCAGTGACTGTCTTGGGTGTTGGCCAATTCACAATGACCTCAACCTTAGAGGGGTCTATCCTCAACTCACCTCCTCCAACAAGGTGCCCCAAGTACACTAAAGAAGTTTTTCCAAATTCACATTTTGACATCTTCAAAAACAACTGTTATTTCCTTAAGACATCAAGTACTTTTCTTACATGCATGACATGTTCATCACGTGATTTACTGAAAATTAAGATATCATCTAAGTAGACGATGGAAAACTCATCAAGAAATGGCCTCAAAACATCATTCATCACACACATCAAGGCAGCGGGAGCATTACATAAACCAAAAGGCATAACAAGCCATTCAAACAAACCTTGCTTTGTTTTGAAAATCGTCTTTCAAATGTCTCCATTAGTGATTCTAATTTGATGATAGCCACTCCTTAAGTCCAACTTAGTAAAATACTTTACATCTTTCAATTGATCAATTAAATCATCTATTATAGGAAGTGGATAACGATTCTTTATCGTGATATTGTTCAATGCATAGAAATATACGCACATGTTCCATGTTCCATCCTTCTTTTGCATCAACACAATAGGTGACTCGCATGGCGAAGTGTTTGGTCAGATAATCCATTTTTCCAACAACTCTTGGATTTGATTTTTTATTTCATCACTCTCCATCACCGAAATCTGATACATACCAATGTTAGGAATAGGACAATCTTGCTGCAACTGTATCTCATGCTGGATTCCCCTCTTGGGAGGTAACCCCTTTGGCTCCTGAAACATCTCATTATTATGACTAATCACATTTCAACTTTGGATCATAACCTTGGAATGCTTCATAATCAACATCATTCTTTGTTTTAATCATAAGAAGCACAAAATTATTGCTTGAATTCACTAGTATTTTCATTTTCCATGCAATAACTATTGAAAGTTTTAGTTTCTTGCGATGAGCTCTCACAATATACTCCACACCATTTTTTAACAAGTGATACTTGTTTTCATGGCGATAGAAGATAGCTTTTCTATCATATAGGTAAGGAATACCCAAAACAATCCCTGAAATATCAAGTGGCACAACATCTAATTCAACTTTGTCAATGAAGTTTGCTGTGATTGCAAACCAAAGAATACACTTTCTTGTAACATAAAAATTTGTGTCATTTCATATCACACCAAATAGATATGGTTTGTGATGAGGAATGGCTTCAAGATTAAGTTTCTTGACTAAGTCTTCAGATATCAAGTTTGCTTGAGACCCACTATCAAATAGTGTGTTGATTTTTGTATGTTTTCATATAACCCTCACATGAAATAATTCAATTCTCATTACTTCATTTGGAGTACTAGTGTGACAATTTGATGCACTAGTTCTAGCAATGGATTCTTTTCCCTTCATACCCATGCCTGTAATTTTAGTTTCAACACCCGATTCGGATCCTAAATCCTGTTGAATGGTTGTAGTTGTTTTTTGTTTTCCCTTGTTGTTGAATTTCTTCGACTTCATCCCTAGATGAAGCTTCCAACAATGGTATTCATCATGACCCTCTTTGGAACAATTTTTTCATGTCATTTTATCAGCTTCCTTTTTAATGGATGCATTTTTATTTCCCTTTCCTTTGTATCCACCCTTAAATGGCTTCCTTTTACCCTCTTATGGAATGTTTTTCCCTATTGCCTCAAGGTGAGTGGCTTGCATAGAAACCTCATCTAACCTAGTGGGATTGAACATAAGGATAGTGTGCCTTAGATAGCTATGTATACCCCCTATATACTTCAGCAATGTATCTTGGGAATGCAAATCAACACCTAACATAAGAGCTCTTTTTCTAAATTCTTGGGTGTAATCTTGCACACTTTGACCCTTAAGTTGTCTGAATTTCTGCCAATTTATAATGGATTTTTTCATATATGCTAGAGGGTAAAATTGTCTTTTAATTTCAGCAATGAAATTATACCAAGAGAGTGAGATCTTACCATTTTTCTTTATCTCATCTTGGGTCTTGGATTACCACCATACTAGTGTTGCACCTTCCAATCTCAAAGAAGCTAGTTGTATCGTCGTATCATCATCTTGAAGGTTTTGAATTATGCAATATGCCTCCAACTGACGAACCCAATTGTCCAACTTATCTGCATTCACTTCACCATTATACATAGGCAACTCAAATTTAATATCATGTTTTAACAAGGGTTTTTTACCAATTCCTTTTGAGGTAGGTTGATGAGTATGTGTAAGGATTATAGTAGTGGAAGAAAATGAAAATGAAGGTGAATATGGTGGTGAGGATGATGGTGGGGTAGATGGTGGCTTACCACCATTTCCATTACCTCCCCCTCCTGGAGAACCCTCTCCTCTTAGAGGCTTGGAGCTTTCACCCTAAAACCTTGCATTCCTTTCTTCATAAAGGACCTTCACCATCTATGTCATGTAAAAGAAAACCTTCTTAAAATCCTTCTCATCCTCTAACTTGTTATCAATTCATCCTTTATGAGACATGCTTACTAAGCTTCTACTTCAACTGCAAGTGAAACTTGTGGTAGAAATTGTGGCAACTTTGTTCTCCTTATCCTGGCTCCAACTTGAGAACCTACATCAAAAATTTGGCCTTCTCCTCTCTTGAGCTTCAACCTTGTAAGCATTTAAACACTTGCAAAAAAAATTCATCCTCTTTGCACATGTAAACCCAGTGCTCTGATACCAACTTGATCTGAATGGGAATATTAGTTTTGTTGTGCTAAGATCCAATTCAGAATTAAATGAAAGTGCTTGAGGATGATGGGGTTAATTGCAAATTTAATATGAATGTTTATGTGTTTTTCATGAGAAAATAAACTTAAATAAAACAATAAAAACTAGCATCAATTAGACATAAAAATCACCATAAACAATCACAAAACACAATATGATGAAGGAGTTCACCCCTCCCGGGCTACGTCTCCTTGGTATAGCTTCCAATGGCTTTGCCCTATTATATTATGCTCAAAAGTGTGAATAAACATGTTTAAAATTCTCAATCTTCTCTGAAATATATTCTATTAGCTCCACAATGCCCAAAAATGCATGTCTAGCAACTTTCTGCATCGAATTTGGCCAAAAACTGGAGAAGTTATGACCTCCCCAAGTTTCTCCACTAACCACTCCACAAATTGATCCAAGGCTGATAGCATCCCACAATTTAGCCCTTTATTCGCGCTAACTGGATGAAAATATTCTTGATTCCCAGGCGAAATTTTTTCCTCCTTAATTTCCCTCTACAGTCTAAGGACGGAAAAATTATTTTTAAATATAATGGCCCACTGACGATTTTGTTAATCGTTGGCATGTGACCGTTGCTTCGTTAATCGTGGCATTATATACAGGGGGGATTAGGTCTAGCCTCCCTCCTGAGGTCGCGCTGGTGGCAATGACCAAGGGTTGGGGCTAGACCCCGGCCCCCACCCCTAACCCTCCAACCATTATAATTCAAATAGAACCGACAGCCATATATTGTTAAGTCAAAAGCTATGGTATAATGGTAATTCTTGGTGTTTTTTGCACGCAGGTCGGTATTTCAACTCCCGGGAGCTCCGCTTGACCCTAACCAAAATTTTTCTACCCCACATGCTACCACGTGGCGGCCCCTAGCTGGTCCACGTTTCAGCATGTGGTTAGCCCAAAATCAACCAATCCAAGTCCACCATCTCCAACCTGTAATAATGTGCCACTTTGCACCCAACTATTCGTCGAAGGTTGACAAAAGTTTTGACCAGTCAACGGCCATGTAGGCATGCCTAGTTAGTTGTATGGACTTCTAACTTGTTTGTCTGCACATTTTTGTCTTTTTTTAAATTGCTTGTTTGACAAATTGGATAGAACGTGTTTCTAAGAGAATACGGTGTTGGTTTTCTGTGAAACTAGTTGCATCAGATTCAGAACGTCGATATCTACACAGTCATTCAGGTTCCACACCAATCCGACAACTTTTATTTTTAAGCATAATTTTGAGCACCTAATCAAACAATCCACCACCATATTCTCCCATATTTATAACCCTGTACTAAATAAACCTCACGCCACACCTCTCAACACACTAACAAAGGTACCATCAGTAACTGTCGTTTGCCACTCGCCCCCAAGAATGAACCAAACGTTCATGAAGCGCACTCTATGATGTTTTCAATTGGTTCATAATAGCACCCCCATCGGGGAGATACTTTAAACCATGGATTTTTGCAAAATGTTAAAACACACATATACAAATAAATCTTGTTGCACATGCCATCTAAGAATATGGTGGGTTTAGTTAAAGCACTTCATTGTAAGTTTCCCGATTATAATTAGACATTTGTTATAAAGTATAGATTAGTTGATTTTTGTAATGTTTAATTTATATAATTGTAAAATTTACATTATATTTAAATAAATTTAAATTAATTGAGTTGTGCACATACTTTTACTCAAGTTAAGTTAAATATATATCAATAAATAAATCAATATTTGGCGGTTGGTTTTAGTTTAAATTTATTAAATAATAAATAAATAAAAATAAAAGCAATTTCTTTTATAAGCTTGGTGGGACTACATCTTCATTATGTCCAATATATCAACCTAATCAGAGCAAGGAATTGAACTAGTGACTCCACATCGAGTGACTTAACAAATCACTTGATCACCATCTATCCAAGGTCCCTTGGACAAAATAAATTTAGTTTTAAAGTTATAGTTAACTTAAATATTAAATGATATATGAGACTTTTTAATTTGCGAAATAAAAATATCCATCTATTTTTTACTATCAAAACTTATAAAAATTATATATTCTAATATTTTAAATTTGAAATTGAAAATAAATCAGTGATGTATTTAATATTTTAGGTGTAGTCTAACGCGAAATAATTTTTTTCCGGTAAACTAGCAATACAATTTTCAGAGAGATTGTGATTTCTTGTTATTTAAAATACACTTTTAAAAGCAGAAATAGATTTAGCCCGCTCAAAAACCCTTGAGACACATAATCTTTGTAAATTAAACAACTTATATTTTTTATTTTTTTAAATCTATATCATATTTTGAACAAAATTGACCACAAGAAAGTTAGAAAAAGGATCATTTTTTATATTCTTTAGAATAATCTCTTAATAATAAATATATTGTGCATATTAGGTTTGGAGTATACACTAAAACGTGTTTCTGGGAGAATACGGTGTCGTTTTTCTGTGAAACGAGTTGCGTCAGATTCAGAACGTCGATATCTACACAGTCATTCAGGTTCCACACCAATTCGACAACTTTTATTTTTAAGCATAATTTTGAGCACCTAATCAAACAATCCACCACCATATTCTCCCATCTTTATAACCCTGTACTAAATAAACCTCAAGCCACACCTCTCAGCACACTAACAAAGGTACCATCATTAACTGACGTTTTCCACTCGCCCCCAAGAATGAACCAAACGTTCATTAAGCGCTCTCTATGATTTTTTCAATTGGTTCATAACAGCACCCCCATCGGGGAGATACTTTAAACCATGGATTTTTGCAAAATGTTAAAACACACGTATACAAATAAAGCTTGTTGCACATGGCATCTAAGAAAATGGTGGGTTTAGTTAAAGCACTTCAGTGTAAGTTTCCCGATTATAATTAGATATTTGTTATAAAGTATAGATTAGTTGATTTCTGTAATGTTTAATTTGTATAATTGTAAAATTTACATTATATTTAAATAAATTTAAATTTAATTAAGTTTTGCACATACTTTTGCTCTAAGTTAAGTTAAATATATATCAATAAATCAATCAATATTTGGCAGTTGGTTTTAGTTTAAATTTATTAAATAATAAATAAATAAAAATAAAATCAATTTTTTTTATAAGTTTGGTGGGACTACATCTTCATTATGTCCAATATATCAACTTAATCAGAGCAAGGAATTGAACTAGTGACTCCACATCGAGTGACTTAACAAAGCACTTGATCACCATCTATCCAAGGTCCCTTGGACAAAAGCAATTTAGTTTTAAAGTTATAGTTAACTTAAATATTAAATGATATATGAGACTTTTTAATTTGCGAAATAAAAATATCCATCTATTTTTTACTATCAAAACTTATAAAAATTATATATTCTAATCTTTTAAATTTGAAATTGAAAATAAATCAATGATGTATTTAATATTTTAGGTGTAGTCTAACGCGAAATAATTTTTTGGGCGTAAACTAGCAATACAATTTTCAGAGAGATTGTGATTTCTTGTTATTTAAAATGCACTTTTAAATGCAGAAATAGATTTAGCACGCTCAAAAACCCTTGAGACACATAATCTTTGTAAATTAAACAACTTATACTTTTGATTTTTTTAAATCTATATCATATTTTGAACAAAATTGACCACAAGAAAGTTAGAAAAAGGATCATTTTTTCTATTATTTAGAATAATCTCTCAATAGTAAATATATTGTGCATATTTGGTTTGGAGTATACACTAAAACAACTTTTTCTTGGCTAAGAGTTAGTTTTCCTAAAACTTAGGGAAACAAGTTATAGCCCAAAAAATAGAGGCATATGGGAGGGGTGAAAGAAGAGTGTTGAGTCAACCCATTCACATATAACAACAAGTAATGATTGTTCTCACTCACAAATGAGTTATAATAGGTTTATCCACTATGTAAATTTACATATTTACATAGAAGGTGGTCTCCTTTTGAAAATGGTCGCTAGGAATTGTCTACATTTTTCATCTCCATTTGACATTTTTCCCTCTGTTGTTTTTACATGTCTCAACTTTAACTTAAGAAAAAAATGGAATTACACATCTTATTGTAAAATTGACCTTTTTGTTAAATAAAATTTGTTTATATTTAAATGATAAATAATAATTATGAACTTATCATGGAGGAACTTATTAGAATTAAATGATCTCAAATCCCTAGAAAATTAGTGTGTGGGGAGCCACCTGGCACTAATCTAATTTTCTAAATTTATTAAAAGTAATGGAGCATTTTATTAAATAAATTTTTCTTATATATAAATTAATGTTATATATATTAATGAGGAACTTATCATGGAATAACTTATCAGAATTGGAATAATCTCAAATCCCTAGGAAATTGGTGGAAGTATTAGGTGGATGGTAAGGATTTAACTTCCATGAAATATTCTAGAATTTTCATAGTAGTATACAAAAATCAAATTTTGAGATTTATCTCCAAAGTAGTTATGTCTTTTTTATCATTTTAATTAAATTAATTAATTAAAAAAGATGTTATATGAACAAGTGTCATATGAGATGAATTATGGTTTTTTGGGCATGTGGTATTGATAAGGCATAGTAATGGCCTATGATATTATAACAAAGTCTATTTACAAAACAATAATCTCCACGATAAAGTAGGGATAAATATATTTAATTAATTTTTAATATCTAAATTAAAATTAAGGTTGTTATTTATTTATTTTTAATGTTTTTGAAAAAGAATAATAATAATGATGATAATTTAATTTGTGTTTAATTTTAAGATTATGGCTAAATTAGATATTAAATTGATATATGAGATTTTTCATTTAAAGTTTATAAAAATATATATATTTTAATGCACTTTGAATTTGAACCTACAACATTTTACTAAAGAAACACATACTTTTAACCATATATATATATATATATATATATATATATATATATATATATATATAACTTTTCTCCTTTATATTTATACTTTGTTAATATGAAATTGAGATTTATAATTTTTCCATTCTACATACAAAACAAATATATGTAAAATAAATAATTCAATAATGTGAAAATTTTTCTCCTTTATATTTATACTTTGTTAATATGAAATTGAGATTTATAATTTCTCCATTCTACATACAAAACAAATGTATGTAAAATAAATAATTCAATAATGTTAAAATTTTTCAAAGTATAAATGCATATCATATACTTAGAAGGTATTCCTTCAAATCAAAATTCTTAAGATAACTCCCACACAAAATTGCTTTAAAAAATTATGATAAAGTCCCACCTTAATTATTGGGCATTTTTTTTGTTTAGGATTTGCCATCCTTGACATAAAAACGTATTAACTACGGTTGACTTACATGGACACTCATTATTATCGGACCCGCACGAGTTATGCAAAGGAAACCGTAATTACTTCTCGAGAGATGAGAAAGAAAGAAAGAAAAGTGAACATCCACAAGGCTAAAGATAGCCTATGGGGCATTTTATAGAGTGTAAAATTTGAATAAAAGTAAGAAAAAAAAATGTAAACTATGATATGGGAACTATAAACCCAAAACGAGAATTTTAGTAAAAACACGAAAAAAAGGTTGAAAATGAAAAGTGAAAATGCTGACAACCAATGTTTTAAAAATTCTGTACGATAAATTTTCAACATGTTTTAAAAATGACAGTGACAACCAATGTTTTTGTGCAAAATACACCATAAAAACGAAAAGTGTTGATGCTGGAATAACGTTTTTTTTTTATAAATTTTCAACATTTTGAAATACCATGTAAAAGATAAAATATCATGACTCCGAAAAAACTTAAAATTTCAAAAAAAATTGAAAACAAAAATTTACAAAAAAAATACAAAATTTAAAACAAAAAAAAAAAAGTTAAGAAAATAATAATAAGTAAATAAAATATATATATAAGAAAGAAAAAACACACACACACACATATACCAAAAAAAACATATAAATGATTAAAAAAAAACAAATTTATCTATAAAAGACATAGATAAAATTATATATATATATATATATATATATATATATATATATATATATAAGTAACAAAAATAAATAAATGATACTTTAAACAATCCAAAAAACAAAATAAATATTACATTTTAAAAAATCAATAAAATTTAAAAGAAAAAAACATAGTAAAAAAAAATTAAAAATCAACCCAAAAAAATATATAAGACTTTTGTGATCCATAATATAGATAAAAGAACTTTCAAATAAATCACATCATTAGGATTAGGTCAAATAAATCTGAAAGCTCTTTTATCTAGATTAAAATAATTAAAAAGTAACATTAAAAAATATTAAAACCCATACAAAAATTAAAATTAAAAAAATAATAATAATTATAACAAAAAAATTAAAAAATTAAAAAATGGTGGCCCATCGGGCCTTTGGGCACGCTCAACCTTATTCCGAGAATCGAGATGAGCCCACCCAACGACCCCTCGGGCTCCTGGGCGAGTTCAACCTGATTCTCAGAATTGGGTTGAGCCCGCCTAATGGCTCGAGGGGTCGCCGCCTTGGGCTGGCAGAGCCACGGCTCCGCCAACCAAGTTCAATTCTCAAGCAAGCCCCTTCAGGTGGCCCGAGGGGCAGCCACCCTAGGCTGGCGGAGCAATCGGCCCTAGCGAGCACCGTTGGGTGGCCCGAGGGGCGACCGCCCTGGGTTTGGCGAAGTCATGCACGACTCCCGCAAACCTAGGGCGGTCACCCCTCAGGCTACCTGGTGGAGATGGCCACAGCCAATTCCAAAAATCGACTGTGGCCAGCCCCGTCGGGTGGCTTGAGAGGCAACCGCCCTTGGCTCGCCAAGCTTGGCGGATTTTTTTTTTTTTGATATTTTTTAAAATTGTAATTTGGTCATAATTTTTTTTATAAAATGATATTTTGTTTTTAAATTTTTAAATTTATTTATTTATTTATTTATTTTTAATTATATATGTTTCTTTTTTGTTTTTTGTTTTTGTTTTTTTTTTTTGAAAAATAGTTAAATAATCAATATTTTATAAAAAAATATATGTTTATTTAGGACATAAGAAAATTTAAAGTGTCGATGATATGTCTTAAAAAAAATTGATGATGTTTTTCAAAATCCGTATGAAAATCACCAACATTAAAAAAAAGAATCCACACTTCATATATTATAAAATTTAAAATGTAAAAAATAAACCTTCTAAAAAAAGGGTTGATGTTGCATCAACACTTTTCAAAATTAGCATGAAAATCACTAACATTTTTGAAAAAATGTTGATATTTGATACATAATAAATTTTAAAGTGTCAAAATAAGCCCTCTAAAAAAAAGGGTTGATGTTGCATCAACACTTCAAAATTAGCATGAAAATCACTAACATTTAAAAAAAAAATGTTCATACTTGATACGTAAGAAAATTTAAAGAATCAAAAAGATGCTAAAAAAAAATGTATTCTGAATCAACACTTTTCAAAATCAGAAGATTTTTTGCTACCTCAAAAAAGTGGGTACTCGTTTCCGTTTCTGTTTCAAAGTTTATATTGTTATGCACCTAAGGAGATTTAATCCTCTTCAAAATGGATTTATATTGGTTCTATATATGCATATAGCATGTGTAACTTTTCATTTTTAAAATTGTATTTTTTAATGCATAAATAAATACAATGCCTTGAAAATTTACTTGGGTTGTGTAAACTACACCACATAAATTTGAAATTTCAATAAATATTTTCTAGACAAAATTTAAATTTAAATTTAAAACTGGAATTAATGGCTCCAGGAAAGTGGGGTTCCAAATTAATTTAGGAAATTTAAAATGAGATAGCTAAAATTATAAAAAAAACCTCCTTTTTTATGTTGATTGCATAATATCTTGTAATCTGAAGGTCACTCGAGTGAAAGATATTCTTTATTTAATCTCATTATCAACACACAATAACTTGTGCTTCATCGGTCCTGAAGATGAACCACAGTAGTTGGTTCGAAATGCGTCAACCAAATTCTTTGCTATGTGATTTTTACCGAAAGATATCTGTATGCAAACTATCGATCACAGAAGCCATATTTCAAATTACACAATGACTTGTGAAAGATGCTATTTATTTAATTTCATTATCAACACTCACTTTAATCATTTCTTGTGTGCAATTACATTTTCGTTCACCAGTACCCATGAGGAAGTGACCTGTGGTAATGTTTCTCCTCATTACTTTGCATGTTATAGCATGGATATAATATTTTTACATATTGGTATGATTGGAAAAAAATGATTTAATTAAATGATTAAAGCAATATCTTTCATACAAACCGACATTAGTAGTGTAAAACTATTGCAAGCTTGAGCACACTTTGTCACCTCCATCCTCCACCTTTTAAGTTGTTATCTTTCCTTTACTACAACATTTTTGTAATAACATAAACATGTTCAATTCCTTCAGTATATATTTACATCACAATTGCTAATTTTATATATAATGACCTTGTTCGTTGTTTTGTTTTTAGCTTGAGATTGGTTTATGCGATTATCTGAAGACGATGGTATTAAGCAAAATTTAGTTTGATATATAATATGTCAGCCATAAACAATTATAACCAAAAATTTGTACACCAACCTACGTACAGCATTGATCCAAGCGAGGTAACTAATTAAAAGACAACTGCGTTCTACCGCGATCAGCCACCATCAATTTTCATTCATTTACAAGATGGATATTAAATTTCAGCAGGTTTGGCGAAAGCGTTTGGAGGAGAGCGTGGCCACTGGAATATTCGAATTTGCCAGTCCCTCCGATCACACCGACCTCCCTTTGAGGGAAGGCAATGTTATCCACACTATAAAATTCAATGGAGTTGCTTCCACAACAATCTACTTCGTCTTCCCAAAGAGTGACCGTTAAAGACAATAGAAAAGTGGTGTCTTCGTCTTCATCACTGGGAACATGATAGCCCTTCACTTTCCCCACCACAGCAGAGCGGGGATCATGGCCTTCCCTTAAGGGGCCCTCGAAAATGCAGGGACGTGTAGGGTTCTGTAGAAAATCAAAAGCTGAAACAGAACCCTCCTGGGACCGTGGATAGAAATCATTATAACTAATTGGTTTTAATGGAGAGGGTGCAGTAGCATCATCAACATCATAGACCCGTAATCCTCCTCCTCCTGCACTCAAAGTCAAGACTGGATCCGAGCCTGCAGATTCTGAATTAGCACTCAGATCTGCCTTGGCAATGGGGGACTTGCCACCTTCTTCTGCGTGCATAAAGAATGTCAACAATGTTGTTTTCAACTCATGATTATCTTCTTCCTCCTTCAGATTTCTTGCTGCGTCTATCCCTTCGATCCCACTATATATAATCATTGCCATTACCATAATTAGCACAAGCTCTGTACGGCTACAAGAAGTCACAATAGCCATGATGGTGATTCTTATCTAACCCAATACTCTGTTTAATTGAATGAATAAAAGGAAGGCTCATCCGTTGATAGTGGGATGGGAGATGTGTTTATATAGTCTGGTCAGTATTGAACATGAGATAATATCAGCCAAACCAGAAATGTAGAGTCATGATTAGGTTTACCAAGAGCAATTGAAATAATAAATCATAAATTGAGAAAGGAGTTTAGGTCTGGCGTGCATCAGCAAACGAAATGAATTGTCACGTATGATCCTTGAGCAACCTGATCGCAATTACTTTTCTTCTTCTCAAGTCCAGTGGTGTTTATGTGGATGATGAAGAGATTAAAGCAAGTTTGTTCGGGTGAGTAAGTTGCTGGTGATGGGTACAGTTTACAATTTGAAGCAGGTACTTTGATTTGTGACCTGCTTTGCGTATATTTTGCACATCATTGTATCACCTTATCCCACCTTAGGATAGGATCAATACAATATAAAATAGCGGCTAGGGAGCTAACTAATATTGAATGTTGGAAAGCGCAAGTGGCTTGAGACCTCACTCATCATCCTTCGAAAGTTGGAATCGGGTGATCCGAAGATGGACTATATCGTTATTCTAAACTTATTTGGGGTCATAAAGCTTTACCCATACTCTAAGGGTGATCCATGCTTTTTTTCACTAGTACAAAGTCTCGTTATTCTAAACTTCTTTGGGGTCATAGAGCTTTACCCATACTCAAAGGGTGATCCATGCTTAATCCTTTCAGTGGTATAAAGTCTAACCACTACATCTCCTTATGTTCAGATCACATGAGCAAGTTAAAATATTTGCATGTGAAAATTTCCAAATAGATGTCAACGTGCTTTGGGGAGATCACTCAGGTTTATAAGTTAATGTGCTTTGCGGAGATCACTCTTTCGTGCCAAGTATAAAGGTTTATAAAAAATGAGAAAAAAAAATTGTGAAGAATTGATGTGATTGAATTATTCCATAATTTGTTATTTATTTTAGTATTTTTTGAAATTATGGGGGACATTTTTGGGTTAAAATTTTGTAAACAAAGTTCATATACTCTTGATATTGTTCTATATTTCAAAATTTTTCCAATGATATGAATGTTTCCTTAATCTAAGTTCAAGTTTAGAAGTTGTGCTTCCTGCAAGTTGACGTGTCATGTTGACCACCATGGTACCAAGTGGATGACACATAAGTTTACACTATTCATACATGTGGAGCTAGTCACTTGTGGACTTTCAAGAGGATTCTAAAGAGTCCAAAGCCCTAACATTCTTGGGAGTTGAGGCATGTGAAAAGCTTAACCCTAACCATAGACTCCTCTCAAGCTATGTTAAATATTATGTCACTATGCAAGGAAGAGGTTTCATTCTTAATGAATCGCTTACTATTTCATAGTTAAGAAAAGCATCTAGAAGTAGGACATTAAGGAATAACAAAGGATCTAGAAGATTTAACAAGCCACGATGTCCATGGCAACTCCATAATGAGTGCCAATTTCTTTGTATTTTGATTTCATAAATAAGAATAAAACAGTAGAGCATAGGTATCACCTACTAGCTAGGATTTTCTCGTATTGGGTTTTCTTAGGGAAAATAATGTGTTCATTCTATGGAAGGCATGTTATTTTCTCAACTTTTTACATTTCGATTTCAATTATTTAATATTTTGATTCATTAAATTAGTAATATTTTAAAATATGAATCTTAAGTAAAGCTCTACATAGCCATAGATTGCATAATCTAGTAGATATATTGTCACAAATGATTCTGATGAAATGTCCATGGTAGCTTATATAACATAATGGTATTAGAGTAGTTTTGTTTAGGGTTTTTGTGGGAAGTTGTGGAATCTAGGAAGTGGTCAAAGAAATAAGTATTAAAATGCTATCCATGGCAAGTGATTATAGTAATAACAATCCATGGGATGAATTAGAGGAGAGGTTTTCAAAGTTGGAAGTACAAGTTATTGACATCATTTGCAACATGAATATCCTCATGGAAACTTAGTGGATTTTCCCTTCTCTTATTGGTGGATGGTCATGGTTGATGATCATATCAATCTTTTGGTGCTATTTGCAAGCCCTTTTGCTTGATGGATCACTCTCTTGACATATGAATGATTGTTATTTCATGGGTTATCTTTTTCTTGTAGCATACTAGTGATCTTACATGATGGCCATGTTGCATTATTAATGTCAATATGAGATTGTGTTCTACATGGTCCTCTTATGTTGAAGGTGTGGTTAGGGGCATACTTGATGTTTTATGGAATAAATACATTTCTTACGTCTTCTTCTCATATAGCATTTATGTTTTTGGAGGTGCTACATGTTTTTCCTTGTTCATCTAGCCTTTTATAAGGCTCTCTTGTTAGTGGTGTGCCCTAGATTAAATATAAGGAATATTTTATGTTATTGTGTTGGTATGATTACAACAAAATATAGTGCCTTAGTACAAAGCCTCACTAAGTGACTTGGACGAAGTGAAACAAAGGGAGTGTCACCATTGTCACCTCAACAACAACTCCCCTCATTTTAGTGATGAACACAAGCCAACACAAGGGAGGCTTCCCTAGTAGATCCTAGGGATCAAATGAACCAATCAACTCAATCCAAGTGCCCCTAAGGTTTCTATAATGATTTCCACCACATGATAAGGATAAGAAAATAGGGTTTAGGGTGGATTTAAGAGTAATTTCTAAATTTGAGTTCAAATGTTCCTATGGCTCTTCTAGAAGATTATTTCAACTGATAGATACTCAAAATATCGTCCTAAACATACAAAATCAATAGATTACACTTGGATATCATAAAATGGATTAAGAGATCAAAAAATTAGGCAATTTAATATTTTATGACATCACTAAATTTAACCCCAAAAACTATGATAATAAAGTGTAAAATAAGGGCTAATATTATAAGAAAATTTATCTCATTTGAAAATAATATAACAACACTAAGACCCCTAGATGTTAGCCCTAATTAATGGCTATAAAATACACATAAAATGTAACTTTTACTTATCCAGTGAATTTCAAGAATTTCTAACCCTAGGACACCAATGTCTAAGTCAATAAATGCTAAAAATATATGGTTTTGTTGAAATAAAACCCTAATTATGCTAAAAAAAATTAAAAATGATTTTAAAAGTACATTTAATTGTCATAGATAGAGAGAATAGTGCCTTCTAAATGTAGGGTTAATGGAATCGAGTAACATACAAACTTAGGAAAAATTTGAATTAGATACAAGGCACCACCAATATGGTTAAGAACCACCACCACAAGAAATGTGAAACAACCTTAGCAAATAGAACTAAGACAAACTGTAACACCCCCTTACCACATCTACCCAAGTAACCAGCCAACTAGGGTAAAAATGCGATGAGAGGCTACTATAATAAGATTCAACCTCCTATGTGACCTTAAGGAAGTGGAACTGATGGAAAACGCAATATAAAGACCTTGTGCAACAACCACAACACCCCCGGGAGGTAACCAAACCACTCAGGCCTCTTACCCTTGGTTCACACTGACATTTTTACCCCCTTTGAGCCATAGTTGTAGGCATAACACTACATTTCAGGGGCTGGGAGTCTATAGCGATAGCCATAACATTGCATGCTAGTGGTTAGGACCCCAAATTCTCAGTTCTGTGTTTGAGGCTCCAGAATTTGAGCCACCTTGTCAAGCCCAAAGCCCTAGTCACTGCCCAGAACTTCATGAAAGCTTAAGGGGTGATAAATAACAATAGGACAATGCTATAGAAGCAATCACATAAAAAATAATTCATTTAGACCTCTCCTAGCCATGACAGGAATTTTTCCAAACATGTCACAAACTTGAATCTACATGTGCAAACAAAAAATTTAAGCATAAGGGTCTCATACTTATCTGAGAATCACTGAGAAGCATTGTTACCTTACATCATTAGCTTCAAAACAATCTATTTTACCATAGATACATTGTGCATTCATTTACTAGTAAAAACATGGATAGAACTATGCATCATCACTAATCAAATACATGCTTGTAACCGAGCACAATGACCACAGAAATACAATGGATATAACAACAATAAAATCCATACATAAACCAGTACATTTTCATACCAAATACCAAAGGAATGGCCTCTTCATTACTGAATGTAAAAACCAACTGGAGATGGGATTACCATGTTCCACCTGACCATAGATTGGCTGAGCCAAATATCTCTTCAGCCAATCACCACCATGCCATATTCCAAGCATGAATGTGTGACTCATAACCAAACAAAAATAACCAAAAAAGCATGAATGTTACCGATTTCACTGCTTACACTGTGAGGAACTTTCTTGTCTCCTAGTTTCTGAGACTTTATCGCAACCCACAGTCTGAATCAGGGATCACTAGGCCCTAAACCGATACTTCATACTCTCCAGGCTTTACTGTACATCCCATCCTGGGACTAGTAGGCCCAAACAGAGAGCACCCACCTCTCAGGCTTTATCATAATCCATCTTGGATCACTAGGCCCTAAACCGAGGCAGCCCTAAACCGAGGCAAACCACTTCTAGGATTTACCGCATCTCCTGCCATTCATAGGTTGAGGATTCCTAGGCCCACTGAGGCACACAATCCTGGCTTTACCACAACCCACAATCTCTATTTTAGGGGTTATTAGGCCATTGGCTTTATCATGATCCGTATTTTGGTTCAGGGACTACTATAACATGTGTTTGTCATTTCGGAGATCCACCTCACTCAACTTCGAATCCATCGAGAAATCCATCTCAACCAAAGTATGAGAACTCCACAACACCATGACTATCCAGAAATGGAAATGTTGGGTTGATAACACTGTCACATCTAGCAAAACCCAAGCCAAGACAGAAAAGAACCACATGCAATACCATGCATGCCAGATCTAGCAAGGAAATCACACATGCAAATCGATACATGCCAAGAATCTTGTTGTAGCTGCTTGATCATGACCTTCCTTGCTTTCTTGCTCTAATGCAAAAGTGCTCCAAGATAAATCTATGTGTCCGAGAGAGAGAGAGAGAGAGAGAGAGAGAGAGAGAGAGAGAGAGAGAGATAATAGGATGAGAGCCATAAGTGTGAGCAAAAGCCTGCCAATAGATCCTCATAAGCCTTTTTATTAATAAGGCCTTTATTTTCTTCAATTTCCATTATTTTTATTCATTTTCCTCCTCACATGCAACCTGTGACCTTTCACCTTCCTTTTCTCCTATTTTCCATTATTTTCATAAATAAATGTGCCAAAAATACTTTTTCCACTCCAAAACCTTAGCCATTGTCTTTTCTAATTTCCTTTAGCCACAATAACTGAAATGAACACCCACTAGGATGTTTTTCCCACCATTCATCTTGGAATACGTGTCCCATCAACCATGGTTATTATTTTTGTCTTTATTACATTTTACATAGAAGTTTCACCAGGGATATTACATAACCCACCCCCTTGGGGGACACTGCCCTCAGTGTTCAACCACACATATACCTCAGCAAAACCGTTGAAAATAAAACATACTGCCCATGGAGCTTTATAGCTTAGCTCATTGCAATATTTACAATGAATACAATTCTCAAAAGAAAAAACCATCATGACAATCATACCATGTATTGGAGCTTTATAACACAACTCATTACAGTATTTACAATAGTACACACATATAAACATATGAAAATTTTCTCAACCAGCAAAGAAAAGGATATGATGCACGTATCAATCAACAAGGGAATCTAGAGGCTCACACCTCCACCCTTAAAAGTAGTACCAGGATTCACCTCCTTCCCAGGAAGTCTAGAATCCACTGCCAAAGTCAAAGTTTCATCCAATGTCCAGCTCTAAGATGTTCTGCTATTGTACCCTCAGGGAACAGTTACCAGCTCATTTTTCTAGGGCACGCTCCCAATGTGCATCTGATTCCATATGGAAATGCTAATGACCAAAAAAAATCCATCCTCAGCCTTCCCTTCTCTACTACACAGTCCATCGAGCAATCCAGTCATCCCCTTTCACGCAGTCACTCACCTTCCAAGTTACCTGACATCCCCTATCCTAGGTGATCCATCCCTTGACAAGGATTCCTCACATCAAAATATACAAAAACCAAGGCATATAAATACCTCAAAACCATCATACCAGTCATAGCATGCTCATGGAAATCAATGGACACTATTGGGTACTAGTGTCCCACAATGGCCCTGCTCTTCAAGTGCTTTACCAACATATTGTTACCTATTTCATTTCCTTTTTTTTTGTTTCTAATGCTTGCAATCAATTTCAACTGCCTAACCGGGAATTTCATGCTTCTTGTACCAAGCACATAACTTCCATTAGATTCAAAATAAATTGAAATAAATTCACATCATACCTCATTGGTGGCTCTTTAATAAGGTACACTTGCAATTATGTTCATTACCTATCACACACAAGTCAAACTAGTTGTTTGATCGAATCATCATATATAAACATATCACATTAGGTTAGCTCAAAACATAACCATCATAGGGAAAAATCATGAATCACATGTAATCATCATAAACCATAATCATAAATCACATGTAACCATCATAAGTCAGAATCATAGATTGTAGGCATAATAAAAATTAAATAAAATATTGATACTTATCCTTCATCGATCCTTACTTATGCGTTTGTTCTTTTGTACACACATCGGATTGGTTGCCACACCCGGAGAGCACCCAATGCCTTTGCTTCTCTTCAATCACATACACATACACACCATGTACATCACAACACATACATCCGCATACGACATACAACACCATACAATACACACACCCACACCAGCATACAACATATACACCTACACCCGATGTACAAATCAACACAATCCATACGCCTACACTGGCATACACACATACACCTACACTCGGTGTACAATACAACACAATACATATTCCTAAATCAGCATACACCCATACACCTACACCCGGTGTACAATACAACACAATACATACGTCGACATCGACATACACACATACACCTACACCCAGTGTACAATACAACACAATACATACGCCTACACCAACATACACACCTACACCCAGTGTACAATACAACACAATACATATGCCTACACTGTCATGCAACATATACACCTACAACTGGTGCACAATACAACACAACACATACACCTAAATCCAGTGTATAACACAACACAATACATATACATATACATAGTATAACACAACGAATACATATGTCATGATACCACAACTATACCATGCACATACATAGTACTGCATGCCCTCAACACAACATGTACGTCATGCACATGATAACACATGTATACCAGTACCATATACACAACATGTACATAGTACCACCTCTACATAACACTACTTGGACAACATCACATGTATACGGCACCACCTGCACAATGCGTACACAATTCCAAATGTACATCGCACCACTTATACAATGTGTACACAATACCAGATGTACACATCACCAATTGCACGACATGTACATGAAACTACATGTACACAGCAGGGAAAATTTTAAGAACCCCCCTAAATTTATATGTATAATAAATGGGCGAATTCCCATGATACATAGGGAAAATGGAAGGCGATTTTATTAATAATATAATATGTATATATAATTTTTTGGCGAATCTCTCACGAGATTATATTATCTTGTAAAATCATGGCGAATCACCAGTACAAATGGTGAATCACTAGTACAAAATGGTGAATCGTTGTCTAGTGGAGTTTGGGGTGTTGGTTCCAATGAAGATATGGTAGTTGAACCAGGAGTTGAAGGAAGCGAACCATCGAGACCAAGCATGGCACATGGTGACTCATGAGGGAAGTAGTTCTCGTGCAGTTTGGAAAACACGTTCTAGTTCTACTAAGTGTAATGTTGTTTCTCATGCTACTACTAGCACTGATATTGAGGTTGGAGCAGAGTTTGAGGAAGCATGGAAGGTAGCAGTGGTGGAGAATTACAAAGAGAACCCCATGACTGGCTCCATTTTGCCCTTTGGTATTTGGGCCTGCAAGATCTTATGTCCATTGAACCAACAATTAACCGTTCAACCAACAATCAACTTCACTGAGTTGATTAGGTGCGAGTCAACTTAGACTAATATTCAAAACTATGCTTTGCATTATCCCATATTTATCACACTAATGCTACACAACATTGAGCATTTTCACCCAAATCTCATGCATGCACACAAAATTTTCATTAACATCTATAACCCTAACCAAGTGAAAATTGATCAACAATTTGCACCAAAGTTTGTTATAGTGTGGAAATTTCATAAGAAATTTAGGTCCATGGTACCTTAAATAAATTTTGAGATAACCTCCACAAATTTGACCACAATAGAGCAAACTTGTGATAAATTTTAAACCTACAAAAATTAGGATTCGTGTTCCTAGGAAAAATCATAAGAAGTAGTTGACATATAGGTCGAGTTTTGAGCCTTGACACATTGATAATGCAATAGCTTAGGTCAAAACTCACACATTGAAAAGTCATCAATGAAGAGAAGACAATATCATTATGAATTACACATACTCCAAACTTCCTACCAAATTCTACTTAGTTGTCTGCAACTCAGCTATACATAATCTTATAGTAAATACAAAATCCACAAAGCCTTCTTCACATAGCTAAAAAATGGCCATTGGAAGAGCACCCCTTATATAATAGTAATAGTAGCAATCAATAGATTATTTCATATTGAACTTCATAGCCATAGCACTCCTATGTATTGTATGTTGTATTCAACTTGCATTATCAAATATAGATACAATCATAGTTTTGATTGATACATGTAAATCATACTTGTGCACAATGTTGAATGCAATGTCAGTCAAGGCGTAAAGTTAGTTTGACAAGTAATGATCTATGAATTTTGCATGCAAGTTATTATAACCAACAAAATTTTGGGCCCAGTTTGAATGAGAAGTGGAGGACACTCTCTGAGAGGCAAACTGGACTTTGTATGTGTTCTACAGTCCAATCTCAGTCAATGTTACAATATATCAAAAGATTTATAGTTCAAGGTTACAAAACCACAGTAAAAATCTTCAGACAAAAAGAGGCAACGTTACAAAACCACAGTAGGCTTAGCCCAGCACCAATTACCCTGAAAAACTCTAAACAAAACCATAAATTCATCTTTCTTTCAGCTCTGCTTCAAACTGGAGAAATCTATTCTGAATTGGAGACAAGAATGACGTAAGATCTTTAATAATTGTACTTATTTTGGAGTCCAAGATTCCCTTGTCAGCGTCCAAAGACACGTTCAACTAACAAAAAAAAGACAAGGAAATTTTATAATCAAGTTTTTGAATATCATATATGACTAGCAAACTTTAAAACTAGTTTTAAAAAATATCTATATAATACAGCACAACACATTGAATTTCTGGACAATAATATAAATAAACAATAGTACCAGCTGGGATATTTGCTATTTAGATGAGGATAATTTACCAACATTGATTTACACCATCCAGAAGCTTGACACAGCAGATCTTAAGCATGACAAAAATTTAAAATAAAATTGTTTCTCAACATATGTGTAGACAAAGAACATCCATCTGGTAAACGCCAACACTTAGTGGTGTTTACTTATGGCCCACCCTACATTCTAAATAAATATAAGCCAAAAAACATGTGTGTTTACATTCCTATTTCTCTTTCAAATAGTATTTTTCGTTTCTCCTTGCTAAGACCACGAAAGAGACCTATTTGTGATCCAGAAAACAAGTATGCTTATATAATTACTACTCTTTCAGCTAGTGTTTTGGATTTCAGCTCCACTGATACTCTCCTAACTCAGAGCCAGAAAGGAGCCATTTGTGGTTATGGATAGCAGATAACCGTTTGTGGCAATGGATATCTGATCAACTGTTATCATTTGGCTTCTAGGAGCTATTAGATGGCTTCTAGGAGCTGGTTTGAATACGATCAATTGGGAAGGTGATAAATATGAGGTTCATTCCTCTCATTGATGGCAAGAAAAAGCACATGATCCATGCCAATGCACTACACTTGGTCCAACAAGAAAAACAAAATGGGATTTTCATTCCCAAGTAATTTTACTCATGCAATAGAGGTCCTTACTTCAGTAACAAGCTATGATATAAAATTCATTGTGTAGGAAACACAAATTCATTGTTAAGCTTAATGTTTCCCACCTCAAATCATTGGAGTGTAGGAAAATTACTCAGCAAATGTGGAACTTACTCCCCTGTTCTATTGCCCGTGTCGAGTGGAATTTGTGGTGGGAATGTGGAACTTACTTCCCTGTTCTATTGCCTGTGTCGAGTGGAATTTGTGGTGGGAATGTGGAACTTACTTCCCTATTCTATTGCCCGTGTCGAGTGGAATTTGTGGTGGGAATGTGGAACTTACTTCCTCGTCTTGGCCTTAACCCCAGATCTATCCCTCCTTGAAACATGATAATATCCAAGGAAAGATGGTCTCCCTATAAAATTCTACAAGGGTTTCCGAGACACCATTGGGAAACCTTTTAAACATATGCTTGGAAGCTCTTCATCTAGAACCACTTGCAGAGAAAACTAATCTAGGCATACTCAATATAAAGTTATAAACCACAACTCATCCAATAGGAACTCAATTAATGATCCCATGCTAATCATTCTACTTTACATGGCTTTCAAGACTCCTGCAGAAGTATTAACCACAAATAAATTAACACGTGGCTACTTAATGGGTAGATTCATTCTATATAACATTGTGGAAGCTTCAAATCTATCAGGTGGGCTGGAGAAATCCATCAAGAAGATCTGCTCCTCAAAATTGATTTTGATAAAGTCCTACACATATTAGAATGGTATTTTACTTCAGATATGATGACAGTAAGCCAGAAATGGTCCTACAGAAAGGGTTTTCTTTGTCCAATAAAAAATTTCATCACAGCTAATGCTCTAGGTTAGCTAGAGTCAAGTGAAAACCAAAGGAATGATCCTTATCAGGTGCCTACAAGATGTTTTAAAATCCACTTTGTAGATGACTCTGTGCTCTCTCTAGAATTAACCCAATCTCTGGATATAATGACGTATTGGATTTGGCCCAAGTTCAACAAATCAATGAGAATTATGTTCACCAAAGCATCTTTTAAGGTTCAAGCTGGGCATCTAACATTAAGAAACAACTAAATCCTAATTAACAATTACATCAGAATCAGGTCATTTTTTATTCAAACATGGATGGTATAACAATGTTGACAATGTGAACATGGAAGAACCTCCACAAGCTGGTGGAAAAGAGGATAAAGGAAAAGATGGTGGAAGCATATACCCATGTTTTAAGATGTTGCTCCTACAACAGCGTTGGAAATGTGGCATCATTGAATCTTACACAAAGGAAGGGTGATGCTTTGGTCAATTTTCGGTTTATTGTAATTAATGTTTATGAGGTATCATTCTACCATTGCTCTTCTATATTCCATTTTATTTTTAAGTTTGTAGGTCGATCAAGTTCTGCAAGTGTTCATTTGTACACACCATGTAATTGATGTCTATTTGATCCCTAAAGAGATCAGAAATTAACCACTGATAGCCACTGGAATGATTGGACAGATTAACAGTTTGCACACAAAATACTGGAAATCACTAAAAATCACAAAATATCATCTTCCTTGGTTATCTCTTCCTCTTCTTGAATTTTGTAAATTATATAATATAAAAAAACTGAAGAAACAAGCTAGGAAGTGTTGTGATCTTTCTTGTTAAATTATAGAGAATCCTCATGACTAATTTGGGATTAGTCAATTTGTTGTCAGGTGCTTTAGTCAATTTGTATAACTAAATTTTAATCTCTATAAGTTGTATTGAGGTTGTACTAATATAGCTATGGAGTTCCCTGACAAACTAAGGTTAATACTTATAAAAATGACAAACCCAAAAGGGACAAAAATTTCAGAACATGCTCATAAGGTCATTTTCAAAATTAACAAACTCTAAATTCACAAATTGGGGAAAAACAGACGTCCAAATTTTCCAACACATTAAAAACTCATTAGTTCTTTAGCTCATCACATCTTTACCATGCCACCTTGTATTTAGACAGGCCTAAAAATATCTTACAATGTTTATTTCTACACTAGCATAGATCATCTTAAACCCAAACCCATTAAGCATACAGAGAGAGAGAGAGATCAAAGAGGCACATGTTAGTCTATAGGCATAAATGTCTCGCTTGTTAATGGATCAGAGTTAAGATGAATATATGCTAGGTTTTTGTCTTTTTAACACGATGGAAATTAACAAACATCCAGCTTTTTACTTTTGACATTACATGCCAAACCACAGCTAGTTTTCCATTGTAGTTCATTAGAGCTAGCATTACCATAGACATAACACATCTATTCCACCAAGGTTGTAGAGTGTGCCTCACTTCAGTCCAATCATTGATCTTCTCAGTATTTACTTCCAATGAACTAAGAACATTGATTTTACCCAATACCAGTCTACATCTGCACCCTTTGATACAGATCTACCCAGGACTAATGTTTCTAGCAATACCCTAAAGGGGGTCCATCTATAACAATGCTCTAAAGGTATCCACAAAACAAATGGTAAACCACATACCTCACTCTCTAGAATATAAAAACAACATAGAAAGAAACTGACAGCATGATAAAAAAGTAACTTGCCAGAAATATTCAAGAAATTTATTACTTTCAATACTTTTCATATACACACCTGCATATCTTCCAAATCATCATAAGAAGCCTCTGGAACATTTAGAGTGCCCTAAATTTGCTTCATTTCCTCCTCAATCAACCACTCACCTGTTTCAAACAAAAATCTGACTCAGATTATAGGCCAACCGTATACATTTCATAATCATATAAAAATATTAAATAAGCCTCACCTTGAAACTTCAAGGCGATCTCATAAGAGTAACCAATTCGTTTCTTATTGCGCACTGTCACCAACGATGCCTGAAGCAATGTTCAGTAATTATACTCAGTTCAACATGAATTCAAGGGCTCAAGAATAATTTATACACAACATTCTCTACACTAAAAAATGTTTAGAGGAAGTTACATATCAAAATAAATGGAAGAACATGCAATTGAAACTTGTTCCTATAAATCTGTTTCCAGGCTTTTAATTTAGGTAAAATTGAAACTGACATTGGTTAATTAGTTTTCACATAGATGTCTTCCCACAAGCTGATGTGCAAAAAAGCTAAGTGAAGTGAACTCCTACCTCTGAGGTAAGTAAAATGTTACTCGATCAGCGAGCATTTAAGGTACAAGGCTATTATTATCTCATAACCTGCATAACATTAATCAAGCATTCCACTTTCTTTCTGAAGGGGTGGGGAAAATAATTTCACAAGAAAGAGTTTTAGATGCAACCAACAAAGAAGCAAGTACTGAATGCCCAGTCAACATGGGGAAAATAGGAAGAGTTTCAAAAGTATCGAATTTTGCAGGATGGCCTCGGGGGATTCTAACAAAGCAAAACAAAAACAAAAAGTCCCGAGAGAAGGAAAACACTGCAAAACAAGCAAAAACTGATGGATAATTAAAGAATAAGGTTTGCAAGGATACTTAAAAATCCCACAAACAATTATAATCACTATTTGTGAAGTTTGCAGAATAACAAGAAGGAAATCAGTCTTCATCATGACTCAAAATCACAAAGGCAAAATCCATCCAAACCAAACAAAATACCAAGTACAAGAGCTCGCAGAGAAATAAGCTACATCTTTTCAGCTTAAGCAATGTATTCATAATTCCTCTGGCAAATAAGGAATGACTAGCAAACAGTTCTTTAAGGCGGCTCATCCAAAAGATTCAGATCGATCCAAAACTTGATAAAAATTATACATTACGATATAAAGGGCCCATTTTTTAGCAAAATATTCAACCCTAAAACAATTTTAGTGAAGCTACACCCAACACCAACAACATCACATTTTGGCTTTCCTAAGACTTATGAAAAAACTAAGAATTCAATCTTCAGGGGAGGCATGAAAACAGACATCCAAGATTTTGTAGCATCCTAGGATGCTTGCCAAAGCAACACAAATAATTTACTAGGGGCATTACACAATGCAGCCTTTATTAATCCCAGCGCATATTTGGACAGACATTTCAATGAATTTTATTGTTGGACTTCCAAAAGCGAGCAACAAAAAGGTGAGTAAGGTCATGGTAGATTGTCTTTTAAAAGCAACTCATTTTCACGCCTCCACTCATCCTTTCACTCCTTTCTCAATTTCCCAAGCATTCGTGGATCATATCTTCAAGCTACACAGTATGCCAACTTCCATTGTTTCAAATCGAGACCCCACATTCACCAACAAATTTTGGCAGGAGCTGTTTAAACCTCATGGTACACAACTAAATATGAACACTACATATCATCCTCGAACGGAAGGTCAAAAAAAAGTAGTCAATAATTTGTTAGAAACATATTTGAGATGCTTTGCCTTAAAAGGTGGCACCTGTGGGCACAATGGTTTCCCTTGGCTAAACGGTGGTACAATACCATTTATGATGGAGTTACCAAAATGACATCATATGAAGCAATTTATGGCCCAAAACCCCCATCTATGGCATCCTATGTACCAAGAATATCCAAGTTTCATGTAGTAGATAGAACACTTCACAGTAGAGAAGCTATCATACATATCCTTGAGGAAAACTTGGACATGGCACAAAATCAAATGAAACAACAAGTTGATTAACATAGATCTAAATTTTATTTTCTTGAAGAGGATCAAGTGTCCTTTCTCCTACAATGTTATCAACAAACATCTCGTAAGTACAAATTTTTCCCATAAGATAGCTCCTAAGTTCTATGGGCCTTATCAAATCATAATGATACAATGCAGTGATCAAGTTGCCTATAGACTAGCTCTTCCAACCCACTCTAAGATTCATCCAATATTTCATGCACCTTGTTTGAAGAAGGTTGTAAGATCAAATTGTACAGTGAAGACCAACCTACCAGAACTTAGAAGGAGGTTCCATTTGGTTCCAACCACAATCAGTATTGGATACTAGAGCGCCAATTATGCCAGTGCATTACCAAGGAAGAATTGATCCAGTACAAATTACTTTGCATTAATTCCATGTTTTCTTATAGATATAATCCTACCTTCCAGTGGCTATTCCATCCCTTTCATTTGCAATAATATAATCTTACATTCCAGTTACTCGTTCATCTTCTGGAGTCACTTTTAAGTTTTTTCAATACATCATACAATGATACCTAAAATGTATGTTTTTTTAATATAACACCTCAATAATACCAGAAACGTTTATGGTTGACAAGTTTTGCCAAGTGTAAATATGATTCTTTATCATTTATATATGTTAGATCAGCTATATTCATACTGCTATGAATATATCAACCTTGGAGAGTGTCAGCGAAAATTACAATGCTTATGTGGCAAAAGGTAACACCATTGTAAATGAAGGATTATGATATACATAGCAGGGCATTTTTCAATGCATCTGAATCAAACTATTCGTGAAGTAACCAAAAGGATGAGTGAATTTAATAAAAACCATTGCATAGAATTAACAACTTTAGGTTACATATACACTTGAGCAGAAAATTTATTGCAGATCTATGTCAAGCATAGGTGTTTTAGGTGTTATTAATTTATAAATTCTCAAGCATAGACGTTTTCGATATAAATTGTAGATTTATGTCAAGCATACATGTTTCAGGTATTATTGACGTGTTATATTAAAAAAAAATACATTTTAAATATCATTGTAAGACGTATTGAAGGCGTATAAGGTTTCCCCAACACGTCGGAAGGTAATTAGAGAAGAAAAAATGGACAAACAAATAAACTGTACATCTAAAGAAGATGGCAAGTTTGAGGCATTTGTTGCTGTAAGAAAGAAACATTGATTTATGGAAGATCTTGCATCAAATAATAGTGTTTCTAGACTCAAGGAAAGGGTACAAACTAGTTATGATAACGATATAAATGCAATAATTCAGGAGGAGGATTACTTAATAGCATCCCACTGGAAGGAAATTAAGGATACAATGGATTTAGTGCTTGAGATTCAAGAAAGCTCTGTTGTAATTGCCTCAGATTCAAAAACCAAAAAGGAAAAGTAACCTATGCATATATTCAACAATGTGCGACCATTCAGATAATGCAAACAACCAACTAATCAGGACATATCACTTTGCTAAAATATTCAATCTCCCAATTGCAAGAGGCATTAACCATATGCACTAGATTCCTAGCTAGAAACCCTTGAACAATGATTGTACGTATTAACAACATTTTTCCTTTTAGGGCTGATGTATGGTTGTCTAATATGTCTCACACAATGAATGAAGGAAGGATAATGGCTTCCATCAACGAGGTGTCAAATACCAATCAATGGTTCCCTGTGACTCAACATTCCACTAATTCCTCAAACAACAACAACATTGTCAGTGCAGTCAGTGATCCAACAGACTAATCATATATCTATGGCTCATTAATGAATTGAAAAAACATGGAAAAAATTATACCTCTATGATCAATGTAGTGGCACATAAATGCCCAACCATCTAATCTATTTGAACGCTATGGCTATCATTCACCACTCAAGTAAAATTACAGTTTGAATGTTGTAGGTGTATTAGCAAAACAATAATAGGACCAATATAAGAATTTTGGTGAAGTCATGAGTTGGAATGAACATGTGATGCTTGTATTCATAACCAGAACAAAACATTCAAGCAATTAAACACACCATACATACAACAGTAGCAGGTCGTAATTCATGAGGAACCTGGGTATTGATGTCCTTATTGTCACTGGTATAGCCATTGATGAATGAGACCCACAATATCCAGGTGCTAAAAAGGATGACCCAGATTGAGGAATAGTTTGTGGCATCCATTGTTGTTGCCTATGTTGTTTTTGCTGCCTATGCAAACCCAAAAATTGCATTAAATTGGACTAGGGTGACAAATTTGTAGAAGAAAATGTTTGAACCCACTCCAATACATTGGAAATTCCCAATTTAGGAATGTTGTTATCCCTTGGGATATCGTCGTTAAGTCATTCCTCTTCATCTCTCTAATGTTCTTCAAATGGGACAATTCATTCCTCTTCATCTCTCTCATTTTATTCAAATGGGGTGGGCACTTGCTGAGATGATATTCTATGTACATTTCTAGCATTTGCACCAGCTTTTTTTGCTACAATGTCTTCCCTAGACAGTGCTAATGGCAATGGCTCATGTAGAGAGCTCCCAACATAGTCACCAACCGGATATCTATTAGCTGCAATAGCTCCCCTTTTGAGAGAGGAGGAAGAAGGTGAATAATTAAGAGAGCCCAATCTATTACTCTTCGAAAAAATAGATCTAATTAGGGGAAAAATTCTAGACCCAAACGATGGCAGAGCAGGACGATGCAACTGCTGCTGAAAACGATGATTGTGACTAGAATTGAAGCTGGAACGACCTTCTGCAGGAAAATTAGAAGAAACCCATTGTGACTCTCCTCCATCCTGGGGTTCTTAATGTTGGTGTTTAATAGAATGGCTATTACCCTCTCTCTCTGGGTGAGCATCTTTCTGCTAGATGGATGTTGAGTGTTGTTGTTTTAACTGTTGGCCAATGCTATCTCCTTGGACCTATGATGTGCAAATGCTCTGGCAATAGTGATTTTATTCTCTCATCATTTCATTCTCCCTCCGCTGGTGTCTGTGAGAAAAACCCAAGTTGGTGTGCCACTACCAATTAACATATATAAATCATTTTCAAACATACTAAAATATTTAGTAACAAGGCAGAAAAATGTTTCTCAAACATCACATAAAAACACAAGCACGGAACTATAATACCTATTATAAGAAAAATACATCTTAAACTATATATAAAACAGTAAAATTTTAAGAAGCACTTACATTTTTTTAAACTTGACCAGGCAGTCATGGAAGCATTCTTCTCAGACTATTTTTGTGCTCGTTCCGGATATCTATTAGCTGCAATAGCTTCCCTTTTGAGAGAGGATGAAGAAGGTGAATAATTAAGAGAGTCGGATCTGTTACTCTTCGGAAAAATAGATCTAATTAGGGGAAAAATTCTAGACCCAAACGATGGCAGAGCAGGACGATGCAACTGCTGCTGAAAACAATGATTGTGACTAGAATTGAAGCTGGAACAACCTTCTGCAGGAAAATCATAAGAAACCCATTGTGACTCTCCTCCATCCTGGGGTTCATAATGTTGGTGTTTAATAGAATGGCTATTACCCTCTCTCTCTGGGTGAGCATCTTTCTGCTAGATGGATGTTGAGTGTTGTTGTTTTAATTGTTGGCCAATGCTATCTCCTTGGACCTATGATGTGAAAATGCTCTAGCAATAGTGATTTTATTCTCTCATCATTACATTCTCCCTCCGCTGGTGTCTGTGAGAAAAACCCAAGTTGGTGTGCCACTACCAATTAACATATATAAATCATTATCAAACATACTAAAATATTTAGTAACAAGGCAGAAAAATGTTTCTCAAACATCACATAAAAACACAAGCACTGAAATATAATACCTATTATAAGCAAAATACATCTTAAACTATATATAAAATAGTAAAATTTTAAGAAGCACTTACATTTTTTTAAACTTGACCAGGCAGTCATGGAAGCATTCTTCTCGGACTGTTTTTGTGCTCGTTCCCCTGTAGAGATTGACCCAACTAACTCCAAATTGCAAGTAAAATAGGGCAAATAGCCTAGAACAGACTGCACAGTAATATACATAGGCAGTGCTACTCCTGCTCTCTGAGCTATCTCTTGCAAAAAAAAATTCTATACCCCCGTCTCATCCTATTCAAACCACATGCGATGACCATAAAAGGAAATAGAACATCCAAAAAATAAGTTTCAAAACTCCACCAAAACAAAATCCATATAGGTATTCTTGCAGCAAGAGCTCGGGAAGGGCCTCTCTGGGAAAGAGTATTAAGGGCCTCCTCTGCAGCAGCATGTTCAACTTGTCTCAATGTGTTGTTGTATTTTGGGCTTTCAAATACTTTTCCATTTAAATTAACAGTAGATTTTAATCTGGGGGTATCCTTCCTTCCTTCTACTGGACTAGTTCATTATTTTGATGAAGGCAAAGGGTTACATACTTCTGTTGGACCTTCTTAGGCTTCTAATGTCCTTAGTGAGGCAAGCGATTAAGGCCTAAGATGAGATGAGAGGTTCAGGGGTCAAAGAAAAAGGAATCTGGTGAGAGGTTAAAGAGAAAAGGTTATAGACTTCTTTTTGTCCGCTGTTTTTGGACTGGGCGATGTCTTATTGTGCTTTACGGAAGACTAGGTCGAATGTAAGATCTAGGCTCAAAAACAGGCATGCATAAACGGGTAGGTGCGACTATGGACTTGATTTTTTTCACATCCATACTAGTAGGTATTATGAGCATAAGAAGCAAGAGACATCCATTTCAGCGAGCAGGACATGTCGGACCACCGTCAATCGGTAGCTAGTTGCTCCCCCACCCTGCCATAAGGAGCTGAACCTAAAAGGATTTCGGGTAGCTAGTGAAACATTAAGAATAATAATCAAATGAATATCTCTCTGCAGCTCTAGTGATAACTTGGCTGTAAAGGAGTTTGGGTTCGGGGGCGAAACACCTGACTCAGCTTCCCCCGCTCCTTTCTTGTTTACCCCCACTCTGAAGACACAATCAATCGCAGACTTGTTCCTTATACAGGAGAATCAAAGTTCAAAGCAGTCACGGACTTGTTCCAAAGTTCAAATAAGTCACGGAATTGTTCCTTATACAGGAGAATCAAAGTGCAAACCCCTGAATTAACCAGTGCCATTCCCGGATCGGGCCAGTGACATTCCTGGATTGAGGGCGATTGGAAGCAAACCCCACCTAAATTCCTTGAAATCAGGGCGATTGGAAGCCAATTCCACATGCATTCCTGGCAATCGGGGCGATTGGAAGCCAAGCCCACCTGCATTTCTGGAAATCGAGGGCTATTGCAGAAAAACTCCACCTCAAAACAAGGCGAATCGGCGGGTTTCAAAGTTTATCTGCTTATTCTTTATGGCTAAAATATAATAATTATTTTATTTTAAAATAATTTCTGGGCGAACTATAGAAAACTATAGAAAATGGGTGTAAAATAAAAATTCGCCTCTAAAAAATGTAAAACTCCTTAAATTTCGCCCATGGGCTAAGATTCGCCCCTAAAATTTTCTATGGTACACAGTACCACATGTAGTACATGTACACGACAACACCTGCACACGACACCACATGTACCTCATTTACACAACACCACATGCACGCAGCACCATATGTACAATCATGCACACAACACCATATGTACATAGCACAATATCTACAACACGCACACAACACCATATGTACATAACAATGCATATACAACATGTACATAGCATCATACGTACACAGCACTGCATAACCAACATGCGCACAACACCATATGCACACAATGTCGCATATCCAATGTTAGAACTGGAATCATCACTTGGAATGCTTTAAGTGCTAGACTAGTCACATCCTAAGCTCTAGGAAAATTTAATGATTTGGATTATATAATTGGTAGGTGGTTTAAGCTCTCAATCACTGAAAATGGATTTTATTCAAGTTCATTGTCACACTAATGAGGGTATTGAGTCCTGATATGGTAGCAAAAGGTAAGTTTGTAGCCTATGGAAAGAATAAAGTATGAAATAGTGCAAATGACAGTGGCAAAAATCCACTTCTTTGATGAAAAACAACACAAGAAAAAGTTTGAAAATATATCAACAAGAGAACGCTATATCAAGACTTACAATAATCTTATTGAATATCATGAAAAATCACTATCATAAGGAATTCTCTTTAAACTATCAATATATATATCTCATCAAAAAATCTCACTGAGTAAGACTAATAAAATTTGATAAGATACATAAACACATCAAAATACTCATAAAAACATACAAAAACATCTGAAATTACAAACTACAACTGAAGAGAGTGAGGTGTGGAAACACATAGAAAGATTAACAATACACATATCAAGTAGGTAATAAGTCTTCAAAATTATTCTTCCATATCATTCACTGAAAAAGTACATTGATCATATGAGTAGAAGATTCACAAACCACCAACCTTTTCTCCATTGAGTTTCATCATATATATACAAGAGATATTATGGTGACATCTCCACAAAAAGTGTGAATATGTTCTAGAAAAGTTATTAAATTCCTATACAAAAGATGAGGCTTATCCTAAACCTTAATACAAAGTGGTGCAACATAAGTGCAACATAAATAAAATAAACATCATGATGGGTTGTAGTTCGAAGTGGTTGGAATGATGTGGCAATCTGCTGGCAGACTGCTCCTCTTTTCTGGTACAATCACTTCCTCAAAAAGTGCAAACATCAGCTAAAGATGACACGTGGTTGTTTTCCCAAAAAGTGAAAAAACATAATTCTAAAATTTGGAAGGGAGCTTGATCAATTGACACCTAGCAGCAGCTGCTTTTGTTGATAACTCATGCATGTAACTACCCCTTAGTAGCACCCCTTGAGAATTGAACAAAAACTGCCTCCACTTCCTTCATATAAAAGCTCAGGAAATAATAGCTTCCCTTTTCAAAATTAGGTATCTATTACCGAAAATTCTACAAATAGTTGCGTTTGTTGATTAGGCAAAAAATGTGTGAGCCTCTCCTGAAGGGGTTAGATAAAATCAAGTATTGAAGCAAATATTTTGAGAGACTCTGCCTTAGTGAACCTTCTAGTTCTTTTTCATGTATGCTTTTCTTTCTGAGCTCTAGCCTTTTTTGTTTCCTTTTCTAAGCTTTCATCAATATTGATGATTTCATCTCTCAGTCTAGGATTAGCAATCAGTTTTCTATTCAGTCTAAGTTTTTTTTTAGGCCTAGTGTGAGGCCTCTTAAGGTATGGGTTAGGAATATAGGAAACCCTTCTTCTCTTCTGCACCATACTACTAGACTGACCTTCATCTTACTCTGTCTCTGAGAAATATTCATCAGTGTTATCTTCTTCGAAGGATGAATAAGAGTGAATGACATTCTTATCCTTTCTCCTGGTAAGTTTCTTGGATTTCTTGAGGGAAGAAAACAACTGAGCTAGTGTTGGTTCCATGTTTTCTTCTTGCTCTTCTGCAACTACTGGAATAAAGTGTTGAACAAGAATAGACACTTGAAATGGTGCTTGAACTGGTATTTCAGGACTGGCTTACTCTGAAATTTTCTCTCCTAAGATCAACCTTAATTATGCCTCTATATCTTGAGGAAGAAGCTTTGTTTTCCTCACATGTAGACTTAACAGTTTTCCCTCTCTTGAATCTCATAGAATGTTCACCGATGAATGTTGCTAAAGTCTGAGGTTCCTTTGGATCTTTCCTAAGATAAACCTTTTCTGTTGGCTACACCATGGGTATGGGAGTGACAGGTTCAGTTCTAGCTCTCCTAGTTGAACTTCTAGTTTGCGTACTAGTTGATGGGATAGACCGAGTTGGCTGTGACCTGTTTGGCACAGTTGTTGTGCTAGTTTTTTCATGGGCATTTTTCTTCTTGGGTCTCCCTGCCCTCCTCCTAGAGTTGAGACTACCAAATCCCTCCTCTGTTAGGAATTTATCCTAGGTAGTATTTTTCTTTTTAAGGTGGTAAACAATCAACATTTTGATTAAACCCCTATGATAGAGGTTATGTAGGGAATAGTTATGGATTTTTTGTAACTTCAAGGAAATTTTAAGCAAGGATTTGTATAGGAAGTAAGGAAAATTCAAATGTTTTCACCTGAAATATGAGCAAGGAATCTCATTTGGTATTGACGAACAGAAGAGAATATACCTTCACAAGTAATTTAACGTTGCACAATGGTAATTACATGTTTCCATTCTGCTCTAAAACAGGAAATATGCACAGTTTGAGTCCATTTGGCATTCACATGCTCAGGTTTAAGGGACTTACTTTTATTTGTAACATTTTCTTCTTGAACCAGCGTTCTCCAGTGGCTGAGGTTTGAGTAGCTCTGGCTATGATGTTTTCAAAGATTTTTAAAGGTCTTGCTTCAAAGCTTGACTTTCTCCCCATCGAAGCTCTTGGTGAAGGCCTGTGCTAAAGCTACATTTTCTCCAGAAAATTTTTGGCAAAAACTTATACCAGCCTGTTGTCCTAAATTGGGGCTTTTCTCTAGCATCAACAAACTTGGTGTTTGTTGGCTCAGACCACTTAACGTTCCCACCATTTCCCATTCTTCTCAATATCTAATCTCCCTCTAAAATCATAGTTGATCAACCTGGAGGTAAAACGCTACACACAGCCCTGATTTCCTGCCTTGGAATGATAAACTGGTTGCTAGAGGATGTTACTTCGTTAGTTTTAACCTCCATAAAGAACCTCGGTCATGAGAATAATGAGCCTAACCCTCTGAAGATACGCCTTTATCCACGGTATGTTTTAATGGCATGATTTGAAATGATTCAAATACGAGCGCCAAGTCACCCCATAACTCATAACACTCCCCTGCATCATTTAATAATTGATACCTTGTACCTTAACTTCCGCTTCAGTCTTAGTAGGGTAGCTATAGGTTAGCTGCATTGATAATATAATCATTCACCTATAATAATTCTCCTAAGTAAAAAATAATTACTCTTTTAAAAATAATAATCATGTTATAACATAGGAGGTCTTCAATCAACTTCAAAGAGGAATGATCTTTTCCCTGAAAATACTCCTTCCAGCTCCTTATGCAGTTCTGATGAAATAGTTTTTTTTATCTCTGTATTGCAATATAACCAAACTTCAGAGAAATAGTTTCCCTTTTATCTGTGTCACTAATGAAAACAGGTTCCTGAAGGAATAGCTGCCAATTTCTCTATGTCACCAATGTAACCTTCAATTCAAAGAAATAGCTGCCCTTTTCTATCATTGTGTTACCAATGAAGCTTAAACATGGGTAGCTATTATCCTGGAAAGAGCAGCTACAATTTTATTGCAAAAATGACAAATAACCTTCAACACTAACCTAAGTTAAAACAATGGTTTTAACTTCATTTATGAACCTAAGACACAATACCACCTATAAAAACAAAAAATCTTTTTGGTTTTGAGACTCTTTTTGGCTTTTATTGAAAATGACTCGAACTTTGACATAGGCTAGGGAACGAGAAAAATTTTAAAACAGTGATACAAGGTGGTTAGACTATTAACATTTATAGGGCTAACAGTGGCTCCTATTTGGGATGAAGTCCTCCCTATGAGGCTTCAAGGACTGTAGACTCAGTGCCTTAAAACTTTCAAGACTCAGAAGACTTCTTAAAATTATGACTAGGACTAACCTTTGATTGAATAGACTCACGATTAACCATATTTATAGACATAAGTACCATTAGGCATGGATTTTTATTTACACATCACTCCGGATATTTACAATGGAATGACTAACTAACTTATCAAACATAGAAATTTTTAATAAAATGACCATTAACTAGACCTCTAGTCAGCTAATAATCATCTAGATGCTTGAGAAGAAATGTATTGTTTTCCAAAACTTGAGCAGTTCTAAATGGCCCAAACCATAAATTGTTTAACTTACCATGCTTTCCATGGTCTTCCCTCCTAACAGCCCAGTGCAACACCAAATCATTTTCCTAAAATAATTGTTGATTTTCTCTTTTGTCAAAAACATATTTAACTTTAGTCTGATATTTCTGTACTTTATCCATCAATGATTCTTTGATTTGATGAGCTTCTATCAACTGCAGCATTCTCCTTTGAATTGGATTTTCATCATCAATTTCATCTTGCAAAAACTTCATAATAGGAAGAGCTAATTGCAATGGCATTACAACATCAGTACCATAAACAAGTTGAAAGGGACACATTCCAATTGATTTTTTTCCACTTACTCTGTCTGCCCAAAGAGCATGAACTAGTCGAGTGTCCCAATTTCTCTTATTTTCAGGAAACTTATTCTTAATGATTCTCACCAATATTTTATTGGATGACTTAGCTAACCCATTACCTTGAGGGTAATAAGGTGTAGAATGAGTCAATTAAATACCATATTTTTGACAGAAGCTATTCATATTAGTAGACTTAAAATCCATTTCATTATCAGTTACTAATTTCTGAGGACAACCAAATCTAGACCTAATGTTTTCCAACAGAAATTTTATTATTACTGTATCAGTGGCATTCCTGGTTGGAACAGCTTCAATCCACTTAGTAAAATAGTCTGTCGCTGTAAGAATCCATCTATGTTGTCCTGATGAAGGCAGATGAATTTCACCGATGAAGTCTAACCCCCACTGCTAGAAAGGAATATCTACTGAAATAGGAATAAGAGGTAATGGAAGTAGCCTTTGTTTCCCAACAAAATTTTGACATTTAACACAAGTCCTGACTTTGGCAAAAACATCAGAGAAAAGAGTTGGCCAATAATAGCTAGCTCTTAATATTTTGTTTGCAATGGTTTTCCAATACAAATGTCTGCCACACACCCCTGCATGTATCTCTGACATAATATTCTGTGACTCATCTTTATCTACACATCTTAATAAGACTCCCATAGGGTCTTTCCAGTAAATATGGTCTTCCAAAATGCAATACTTAACAGCTTTCAATTTAAAATCTCTTCTTTTTTACTTCTCCATTTCAAGGGGACAATTGAAATTTAATAAAAATTATACTATATCCTTATACCAATTTGAATGAAAGATTTTAGGATAATTAGATATACCTTCTCTATATTTTTCCTCAGCTACCTCCATATTCAGATCTAGAGCCTTGCAATTAGATTCAGCCATTAAGCGAGCTAAGCCTTGTCCTTTTATCAATTTAGTAGGTCTTATATCAATATCAAATTCCAGAATCTTGGTTAACCATCTTCCCCTCCTACCCTTTGTGTCCGGTTGTAGCAATACATTGTTGACAATAATATTTGACACAAAAGCAACAATTTTTGAATGTAACACAAAAAATCGAAATGACTTTAAAGCCTTAACTAGTGCATATGATTTTTTTTCAATCAAGTTGTACTTTAATTCATCGTATGTCAAAGCACGACTGAAAAATGAAATAGGATGTTCTAAACCTTCTTTGTTCTTTTGTAACAAAACAGTCGCAATTGTCTCTTCCAAAGCATAAGAAAAAATCAAAAAATATTTTTCAAAATCAGGATTGATTAAAACTCGAGCTTCAGTCAAGGCATACTTGATTGCTGAAAAAGAGGTTTTTGCTTCATCTCGCCACTTGAATTCGCATCTTTCTTCAGCAATACATTTATGTCTTTGATCAGCTCTGCAAAATTTGGGACAAAGCGGCTCAGAAAAATAATTTTCCCAAAAATGACTGCAATTGTTTTTTATTCCTTGGTAAACCGATCTTCTGAATAGCCTCAACTCTCCCTGGATCAATCCAGATACCAATTTCTATCACAATATGTCCCAATAATTTTCCTTCTTGAACAACAAAGCATGACTTCTTTGGGTTCAAGGACAAACTAAATTTTCTACATTTGTCAAAAACTTGTTTCAAATGTTTCAAATGATCTTCATCAGATTGTGAATAGACTGTAATTTCATCCAAGTAAATGACTAAAAATCTGTATTTTTCTCCTGAAAAGGCAATATCCATTTCCCGTTGAAATGTTGCGCCTAAATTCATTAGACCAAATGGCATTTTTTTTTACATGAATGTCCCCGAGGGTGTAGTAAATGTTGTCTTTTCTATGTCTTGTTTATCAACTAAGATCTGATTATACCCTGAAAAGCCATCTGTCATTGACAATATTTTGGAGCCTATAACTTTCTGTAAAATATAATCCATCTTGGGTAATGGATAGTTATCCTTCAATGAACACTGATTCAAATTGCGAAAATCGACACAGATTCTTATTTCGCCACTCTTCTTTCAAACCAGGACTATATTAGCTACCCAATTAGAAAATCTTAAAGGCATAATTATTTTTGCTTCCCATAATTTTCTGATTTCTTTTTCAATGATAGGGAGCAGCATGGGATTGATATGCCTTATCTTTTGTGCTACGGTCTTTGCTTCTACTTTTAGAAGAATTTTGTGCTCCATTATACCTCTATCATAGGTCTTCAACTCACTGTAGGATCATGCAAAAATGTTTGCATATTGTTTCAGCAGCTTAACATATTTTGTTCTAGTTTCTAGAGAAAGAAATTTAGAAACTTTAACTAATTTTGGGTGACCTTCTATCCCAATATTGCAGACAATTGTACTCTCTCCATCATATTTATTTTCAGGCTTTAAAAATACATCATTATTGTCAAACAACCTCTCTAAAGGAACTAGGCCTTTAGGAATGTAGTTATTTTTCATATCAATAATGTCTTTCCCAGCCATGGTCTTCTTGAAAGACTTGTTGTTTTGATTTTCAACAATGTATTGCTCATAATCAATTTGAATGCCTGCAAACTCTTCAACACACTCCAAAAATTTCTGAATTTCCTTGTCAGCTTCAAATACTTTCCAGTATTTGATATTATTAGGAATTGAAGATCTGTTTTTTATTTGAACATCATATGTTGCCTTGACATCAAGAGGAACTTTAAAATTACTATCAACAATAGCTAGTGAATCAGCCATTTGATTTTCCTCTCTAGTGACAAAATTTACATTAAATGTTGAAAAATAATGCTCAATCAAGTCCCACACTTCATCCCTATAATTCTTCAATTTGGAAATTTTCACTTTATAGTTGTTTCTCACCTGCCTTATCACCAATTCTAAATCACCAAAAGTAATACTAGTTCAGCTCCCAAATCTTTCACTGCCTTCATATCCAAAACAAGCGCCTCATATTCAAAAGTGTTATTAGTGGTAGAAAATTGCAGTTTATATGATATAGTTACCCTTTGCTGAGTGGGAAAAATGAGAACTACACTAGCTCCCGATCCTTCTCTTAATGAGGTTCCATCAAAGTACAATTTCCAGATCTATCCTCCCTCTAAATGTTGCTCATTTGTATCTTGGAAATTTTTTTTTTCATTAATTTCAGGCTAGAAATTGTTATCATCAGCAGCAAGGTGTAATATGGATGACCCCAATTCCTTCTCCTCAGCATATATAGGATGATTTGAGGGATTATGTTGATCGTTGATGATATAGGCCATTTGGGTTTCCCTATAAAACCTCCTCAATTCTCCTCCAAAAGAGCATGGTAGGCTTAACCATCGCTTGTGAAATTTGGTTCACCACATAGCATATGTTTGGTCTTGTATTAACTAAATACATGAGCGAACCCACCAACTATCGATAAACAGTGGCATCCACTACCTCTACCAATGTAGCATCCTCTTTCCTCCAATTTCCTGGAAGAGGAGTATCCATGGGCTTGCAGTCCTCCATGTGAAACTTACCAAGTATCTCCCGAGCATAATTTCCTTGAGACACAAACAGTTCACCTTCTCGCTACCATATTTCCAATCCAAGGAAATAATGAAGGAGGCCCAAATCCTTCATCTCAAACTCCTTTGCAAGATCTGCCTTGCATGAGTATATCAACTTCTCATCACCTGTTAGTATTAAATCATCAACATAAAGAACAATGATTAAAATCTTACCCTCCACCACAATTTGGTACAGGTTTGCATCCGCCTCACTCTTAGCGAAGCCAAGTCCAGTGAAATAGTTTTCGATCCATGTGTACCAAGCATGTGGTGCTTGCTTCAGCTCATACAGCGCTCTTTTGAGTCTGCACACATGCGACTCACTATTGAAGATCTCAAATCCTTCAGGCTGCTCAATGTACACCTCTTCCTCAATGATTCCATTAAGGAACGCAGTCTTCACATCCATCTGATGAATGTGCCAACCCATCTATGCTGAGAGAGCAAGGATGGTCCTTATGGAAGAATACCGTGCAACAGGTGCAAAGGTTTCTTCATAATCAATCCCCTCGATCTATGAGAAGCCCCAGGCAACAAATCTTGCCTTATACTTCTTGATGCTCCCATCAATAGCTTGCTTTACCTTGTAGATCCATTTCGAATCTACCACTGATTTACCCACCGGCCTTGGAACAACACCATACTACTAGACTAACCTTCTTCATACTTTGTCTCTGAGAAATATTCATCAGTTCTATCTTCTTCAAAGGATGAATAAGAGTGAATGAAATTCTTATCCTTTCTCCCGGTAGGTGTCTTGGATGTCTTGAGGGAAGAAAACAATTGAGCTAGTGTTGCTTCCATGTTTTCTTCTTTCCCTTCTGCAACTTCTGGAATAAAGTGTTGAAATGGAATAGACACTTGAACTGGTACTTGAACTGGTATTTGAACTGGTATTTCAGGGTTGGCTTCCTCTGAAATTTTCTCTCCTAGGATCAACCTTCTTATGCTTCTATATCTTGAGGAAGAAGCTATGTTTTCCTCACATGTAGACTTAACATTTTTCCCTTTCTTGAATCTCATAGAATTTTCTCTCTGAATGTTGCTAAATTTTGAGGTTCCTTTGGAGGTTTCCTCACATAAACCTTTTATGTTGGCTGCACCATGGGTATGGGAGTGATAGGTTCAGTTATAGCTCTCCTAGCTGAACTTCTAATTTTCCTACTAGTTGATGGGATAGACCGAGTTGGCTGTGAACTTTTTGGCACAGTTGTTGTGCTAGTTTGTTCATGGGAATTTTTCTTCTTGGGTCTCCCTACCCTCCTCCTAGAGTTGATACTACCAAATACCTCCTCTATTAGGAATTTATCCCAATTAGTATTTTTCTTTTTAAGGTGGTAGATAATCAACATTTTAATTAAACCCCTATGATAGAGGTTATGTAGGGAATAGTTAGGGATTTTCTACAACTTCAAGGACATTTTAAGCAAGGATCTCTATAGGAAGTGTGGCAAATTCAAAGGTTTTTCACCTGAAATATGAGCAAGGAATCTCATTTGGTATTGATGAATAGAGGAGAATCTACCTTCACAAGTAATGTAATGTTGCACAGTGGTGATTACATGTTGCCATTCTGCTCTAAAACAGGAAATATGCACATTTGGAGTCCATTTGGCATTCACATGCACAGGTTTGAGGAAGGGACTTACTTCTTTTTGCAAAAATGTCTTCTTGAACCAGCGTTCTCCAGTGGCCAAGGTTTGAGTAGCTCTGGCTATGAGGTTTTTAGAGATTTTGAAATTCATTCTCCCAATATTGACTTTCTCCCCATCAAAGCTCTCGATGAAGGCCTATGCTAAAGCTACATTTTCTCCAGAAAAATTCTACAAAAACTTATACAATCCTGTTGTCTTAAATTGGGGCTTTGCTCTAACATCAACAAACCTGGTGTTTGTTGGCTCAGACCAGTTAACTTTCCCACCTTTTCCCATTCTTCTCAACAGCTAAGCTCCCTCTAAAAGCACAGTTGTTCAACCTGGAGGTAAAACCCTATACGCAGCCCTGATTTCCTGCCTTGGAATGATAAACTGCTTTCTGAAGGATGTGACTCTGTTAGCTGTAACCTCCACAGAGAACCTCGGTCATGAGAATAATGAGCCTAACCCTATGAAGCTACGCCTTTAGCCACCGTATGTTTTAATATCACGATTTGAAATGATTCAAATATGAGCACCAAGTCACCCCATAACTCATAACACTCCCCTGCATCATTTAATAATTGATACCTTGTACCTTAACTTCCACTTCAGTCTTAGTAGGGTAGCTATAGGTTAGCTACATTGATAATATAATCATTCACCTATAATAATTATCCTAGGTCAAAAATAATTACTCTTTTAAAAAGAATAATCATGTTACAACATAGGAGGTCTTCAATCAACTTCAAAGAGGAATGATATTTTCCCTTAAAATACTCCTTCCAGCAGTTTCAGAGAAATAGATGTCTTTATCTCTATATTGCAATAGAACCAAACTTCAGAGAAATAGTTGCCCTTTTCTCTGTGTCACCAATGAAAATAGGTTCGTGAAGGAATAGATGCCCTTTCCTATCTGTCACCAATGCAACCTTCAATTCGAAGAAATAGCTGGGCCTTTTCTATCACTGTGTTACCAGTGAAACTTAAACAAGGGTAGCTATTATCCCGGAAAGAGCAGCTATAATTTTGTTGCAAAAATGACAAATAACCTTCGACACTAACCTAAGTTAAAATAGTGGTTTTAACTTCTTTTATGAACCTAAGACACAATACCACATATAAAACTCAAAAATATTTTTGGTTTTGAGACTCTTTTTTTCTTTTATGTATCATGACTCGAGCTTTGACATAGGCTAGGGAACAAGAAAAATTTGAAAACATTGATACAATGTCGGCCAGACTATTAACATTTATAGTGCTAACATCCAACATGCACATAGTACGATATGTACACAGCACTGCATCTCCAACATGTACATAGCACCATCTGTACCTAGCACTACATGTCCAGTATACACACAACACTATATATACAACAAGCATATAACATCATATGTACACAATACTACATATACAACATTTACACATCACCATAGCTACAATCACTAAATAGACAACATGTGCAACATATACACAATAGTAGTTCTGCACATCCATAGACCACACACTGACCCCACAAGCAACCTTTCTTCTAGTGTCTTTCCACTATCCATGATTATCCTAACATGTTGCATATCACACTACTTTCACTTCTCTGATGTACCCATCAACACTACATGTCCATAACATAAACATAGGCATAGTACAAGCATATAATATCAATTAATGTCCACATGATACTGACCTCATAGATATGTCAAAGGTATTCTTCATACTTGATTCCTCATATTCAAGAGCCTCTTCATGTCATTCACCTACATAAGCAATCATTCCTCCACAAGGAAGATCCTTGAAAACTCTGTCATATAATAGCATACATACATATATAATCATTATAATAAAACAATCATCATCATGTCAGACTACGACATACATGCACACATATATACATATAAACATTTAGCATCAAACTACCACGATCCATGACGACCCTGTTAGACACGAAATACATACATACATACATGTATACATATACAAACATCAACATAATCATGATCATAACACAATTACTAGATATGATAAGTTATAGGTTAAGAGAACTTCCTTTATTCATGCACAACGTTCAGATCAACAATTCCCAACATAGCTAAGGCATCTAACACCTCAGATCTGTTCACTTTACCTTTCGTGTTACTTTTCTCATGATTTTTCTTCCACCATCCATTTACCTTAATGGACCCAACCAATCCAAATGAATCTCAAATTCTTACCTTTTCGTTGTGCTTACTCATGCATTGAGCTTCATCTGTGTCTTCCATTACCTGTTGGGTACCACACAACTCTCCCCGAGCTCTATTACTTTCCTCTTTTCCCAACCAATTACCAGAATCTCAAACAGAAGGAAATAAAAAGAAACAACAAGATGAAAACCATGAAAATAAATAACAATCTGATACCACAAACAAAGTTTCATGATCATGCACTAGACGAAATCAAGACCGCAAATCAAGCGCAAAAACCCATAAAAACCAAAATCACAAGACTAGCAACAACCACCACGAATCAATCCCATAGTTTCCATTACTTCCAAAGGAAATCTCAACCCAAGCACTCTTCAATATTTCATGGAAGTCTCTTTTGCCATGCAATGCCCTGCATCATGCTGCCATAAACACATAATTGTAAGTGCATAAATAAACATAACAACATATCGGTTACCTTACCTTGTCATACAAATCCCAAGTAGGTTTCCCTACAAATTCTCACACATACCAATCACATGTTCCAAGGATCAAGACAACATATCTATAATTTGAAATCAACCTTTAACAAGTCTAACAACTATGTCAAAATATACAATCAACTCACATTCATCAGTCATAATACATAATACTACAACTATCATCTACTTACACTCAAGTACATATCAATTGTCTCAATGCATATGTGTTATTACAACCATCTTCATGCAATCTTACAAACATATACTCATGTCATACGATTAGTCAAACATTCAAACAACTATAAATGTATCATGTTAAATAAATCAATTGGATAACATAATAGACACCAAATCACTCAAACACCAAATAGATGACTTAATCAAACATTCAAGCACCAAGTATATGACATAAGAAAACTCATACATTAGTGTATTGTTGAAGCTGGGATTCCCCGCAAAGTAAAGACTATGCAAATCAAGGAGTGGAGCGCGTTACGCGAAGTATATTTTTGGTCTTAGGGGCTTTAAGGTGGGTTAAAGCCCCTTATTATGTAATGGGATGGGATATTTTGTGAACGTTGGACTCCTCCCATGGTTTGGGACCATGGTATTGTAAAAGCCAAATCTATATAAGGAGTTTAGAAGAAGTCATAGGTAGGTTATGATTGGTGATATGCAATGCATTTCTATGTAATACTGAGTTAGAGTCTATGTTTTGTGTTATAGGAAAAGGCTCCTGCAGCTGTGTGTGCAGAGACATTAGTAAATATTTCATTTGTTTGCGCAGGCCCTTGAAACTATGTGCGCAGGCTGGAAAGTGGATGTATGTGATAGATCTGGATGTTAATGAATAAACTGTTAAGAAAATCTGAGTTATATTTTTGTGTTTTCTTTTTGGTTATTGTTTATGAATGTTTATGTTGAACAATGGTTTTGTTCTGTAATTGAATAGTTCAGTTTGTTTTATGGTTATTTACTATGTTCAATGCATGAATAAGTAAGATTGTGCAGTCTATGAGTAAGTTCAATAGTTGTGTTGAACATCGCTGGTAATATTGATATATTTGACCTGCGAAGCTCTGATAAGAAGGTAAAGCCCTAAATACATTGTCCTTTATCCCTCTAGATGCAGAAACCTGGTTCTAGCATCCCCCTATATTGCCTAGGGTGAAACTTTGGTTTGCGCAAGCAGATCGTTGTCAAAAGGGCTGGTAATAGTGGGTTTTGTTGGACTACACAGTCACTATGAACCTAGGTCTAGGCCCCATAAAGCCAAAAAATGGTTTTGTTTCCAGGACCGGAATCTTACTGAGGGATATCTGGATGTGGCATTGATCTAAGAAATATATTGAAGATTGGATAGATCTGAAAGTACGTGAGTTTGTTGCGCAAGAAAACAGAAGTTCCTGTATCTCTACTGAACACTGGTTACAGAAGTATATCTATATAGATTAGTATGAGCTCTTCTTTCCATCGTTTTCTAGCAAGCTAAACGAGTGGATGTCAAGGCTAGCTACGCAAATAGGGTATTTTAATAATAGACCTACTGTGTGGACCCCATATCTGATTTAGAAACTGAAAAATATTGATAACGAGATCATGAGAGCTATTTATTACTGGATTGATAGCATCCTTGGGGAAGTCATTACTGAGTTCATGATCGAGACATCTATGTCCTATAGTGAAGCAGAGCACAACTTTTTCAAAGGCCTGTGAGGTAAGTACCATAATTCACTGAAGTTTTGGATTAAAATGCTATTGTGTGAAAAGGGTATACTACGATTGCGCTTAGATTAATGTTTGAAGACAAAGAACCTGGTGCTACACGAAGTGGAAAAAGGTTTAGGACCAGTTGGGGAACATGTGTTGAAAGGGAATATAGACCGTTGTTTAAGACTAAAGGAGGAGAAAGCAAGCCCACTACTCCACGAATTCTGTCAATAAGATCTGAAAGTCAATTGGGTGCTGAGGAAATTAACCAACCTTCCACCCCCATCATCACTCCTTTTCATTCTATCCATCAACCTCCACCTACACCTCCCCCATTCACCATGTCCCAACCCCTGAAGATGTTTTTGTTCAAGGAAATAGATGACCTTGAACAATTTTGGTTTGTGATAGAACCAATATGGATTTTGCTAAATGTTACAGATGAAAATTTGAAGAAAGCACAGTTGATTACAGTGTTGCAAGATAGAGAATTGCTTTGTTCATGAAATATGTTACGACGAATGCAAATGCTTTCTTAGATGATACAAAAATTAGGGGAATTTTGAGGTCTAAAATGGGCCTCCTAAGGAAATAATAAAATAATAGCTAAACCAATAAAATAATATTTATGAATTTGCAATTCACTTTTTGCACCACAATCCATGTAACCATAGTTAAATTCAATTCAAAAGTTGTACCACAATAAAATGAATAAAAAAATTGTATTGATGTGACTATAAATAAGAATGAGCTTCTCAAGAAAAAATCATTATCATTGAACAACTTATTCATTTTTCCTTTGTACTTAAATAACTTAAAATAAAATAAAAATAAAAATTTATAAATTCTTAATTATACTATATGCTATTAATTAAAATTTATATTATTTAAATTGTATAATAACATGTAATTAATATACTATATAAAACTAATATAATATAATAAATGTATAGGGATATGCATTGTTTCTTTCAAGAAATATGAAATGACAATAATATATTTTTATTCAAAAAGTGTGAAATGACATTTATTATGAGTACTTTAGTTTGACTTTAAAAGTACTTAGAGCACTACCATGGTTAACCATGAATTTTTATCCACCATTGAGAATGTGACAAGTAAGTACCTTTAACTCAAGAAATGTCATCTCAACCATTAGGGATGATTTCATCCCCTAAAATGTGATTGGTTCTCATAAAATGAATTTTGATTGTACATTTTCCTTAGGAGGCCCATTTTAGACCTCAAAATTCCCCTAATGGACTACGTTGAACGCTAAATTCAATAAACCAAAGTCACAGTCCTAGTGTATCACAAACATCAAATAAATTAAGCAAATGACTTCTGAGTCTGTCTAGGAGGTATATCATAGATTTAAAACGTTTTTGAGCCAAATTAGTTTCAATATCTCGGATGAACAACATAGAGAATGGTTCATTGTTGCATTTTTCCTCATCTCAGACTGTCGTTGTCTCAACAGAAGATTACAACTCAGGCTGAAGCACTAGAGATCGTGACGAAGCTTGAAGCATCACCCGTAGCTGATACAAGTATAGGAGTGCAACATATTCAAACTCAGTTGGTGAGATTGCATATGGAGCTCCCGGATCTAAATAAGGGAAAGGAGGTTCGCCCGAAGATGAGAACGGAGGTGTGGTGTATCAAATGCAAAGAGGAGGATCGCTATAAATACCAGTGCCCTATTTATAGAGACTATTTGAGCCCTAGGATTTCAAGTCCATTAAAGTTTGGCTCAAGCATAGGGCCGAGTATAGGACCTAGTGTATGGTGTAGCCTCTGTGAAGTGGGAGGCCAACATTCCACAGACTTTTTTCATCTATTGCATAAATTTTTCATGTCGCCAAAGAAATTGTTCTGTTACTTTTGCAGTTCACTAGGGCACAAAGAACAACATTGTAAGAGTTATGACCTGATGATGCGGAATGGTCCTAGTGCGTATCGGATGCAAGTAGGAGGATGTGAAGCTTCGGGTTCTTAGACCGCGCGAGGAGGTTTCCTAGGCCGAGGGCATGGCCGAGGTGGAGGCACAGGTCATGGACAAGGTCAGATCATATGCTACAACTACATACAGACTAGAAATTTTTACAGGGATTCTCAGAATCCCACTACAGTTTCCTATAAGTATTGTTAAGAATTTGGTCATGAAGTCAAAGAGTGTCCTATTTTGTTAGTTATTTTTTCCAGCAGCTGACTCACAATATCCAAATGATGAGGTCTGAACCACACCAAGACGATCAAATCATTAACATAGTAACGCACAATCATATGAATACCAGAGGATACCATGCATAAGGATGAAAGGTTGCGACGGATACGTGGGTCAAGAAGCAAGGAAGATGTTTATGACTCCTAAAGCGTCGCCACCTACTGCGCAGGAACAATTGTTTCCCTGGGAGAACAAGCCTAAGGAGAAGACTGAAGTAAAGGAAGTGGATTAGTCTATCTTGGCGTCCTTCTTGCAGACATGTATGAAATTATTGAGGGACCATAGGGTTGTGGAATGGCTGCAGGAGCTAATAGATCATTGTGCTGGCAAGGAAAGGTTGCAGCTGGAACAACGTACGGTAAATAAAATATACAAGAACAAGAAAAGAACTGGTGGGGAGATGTAGTTGACTGTGCAGATTAGAGATTATGAGATGGACCAAGTCATTATGGATCTAGGATGATATGCCAATTTTCTACCAAAGCAAACATGGGAGAAGATGGGAAGGCTTAATCTGCATTGGTTGTCAATTCAGTTGCAGATGGAAAATCAACTAAAGATCATTCCTTTGGGGTGATTACAGGGGATTAGTGTAGATATTGATGGCGCTGGCATGTTGGTCGACTTCGAAGTGATTGAGATCATTGATGACAGTAACCCATATCCGGAATTGTTGGAGTTTATTGGGCTTATGACATGGACGCTATAATCAACTTGAAGAAAAGGAATATGAGGATCGTGATAGTTCATGTGTTTCAGATTCATATGAGGAGTTGGAGCACTGGAAGAATTGTTTGCATGAGGTGACTATTAATCATTGTAACAGGGTGACCAAATCTCTGCGATGTGTCAGATCAAAAGTACACGACTTACCTTTTTATGATGTAACGGGGAAGGTTGTCTTGTTTCTCGAATAATTTGAGTAAAAGGTGCCTGAAGAACAGAGGTATGAAGCTTTGGACTTCACATTAAGGTCGGCTCCAACCCGATAATGGGGAAAGCACACAGCAAGTTTCAGAGGATGGAAGGATTTTTCAATATGATAACACTGATATTTGGTCAGGTTGATACGAAGATCACAGAGAGGTATGATGGCTAGATATATCCAGGCAAACACTTGACTCGTTGGACTGAATCTTGGGGAATGGAACCTCAGACAGAATGGGTGCACATGTTCTTTCACTCATTGGATACGATACTTCAGCAATGGTATCTTGAAACCGAGTTGCGACATGGGACCATGGATTAGAATGAGATGATAGGTGGGCTTCTATTAACATATAGCTTCGCTGATGGTTGGGAGAGCATTAATGAGGTTCTTCAATAAGTGAAAGCATGAGTATTTCGCATTACTAAGGAGCCAAGGACTCTGGTACAACCTGATTGGGCTACGTAGTTGGCCCAGGCCCAGGAATGTTACAATTTAACCACGGAGGAAGGCGTGCAGTATTCACACAACGTTCATATTCCTAAGTCTGAAGGACAGCACACGGTTGTAGGCCATGAGATCGCAATGTCGGATTTTTCACAACCAGTCAGGACGTAATAGGTCAACATAAGCTCAGAGGCAGAGCCCAAGTTTTCCAATATAGTGGACAGTTAGGACGATGACACAATTAGCAAGTTCACTAAGTTGTTGCACGCATTAGGCGAATTTTTAGGTCTAAAATGGGTCTCCTAAGAAAATAATAAAATAATAATGGAAATAATAAAGTAAGATTAGGTTACATCATCAAATTTTAGAGGGCAAAAAAGAAAAAACTACTTTTTAAACTCATATTTTCAACTTATCTCCCTATGGTTTTACTCAAGTTTCGAGTGAGAACACTCGTTGGATAAAAATTTTGATTCCTCGTCCAAGGAGTACCCATGTTGCATACTTTTGATGGACCCTGCTACACGAAAAATGTGATATACCTGGAAAACATGATAGAAATCACTTTTTTCATGTATTTCTCACTTTTCATGTAACAGGGTCCATCGAAACTATGAAACATGGGTACTCCTTGGATGAGGAATTAAATTTTGCATCCAACGAGTACTCTCGCTCGAAATTTGAGTAAAACCTTCGAGAGATAAGTTGAAAATACAAGTTGAAAAAGTAGTTTTATTTTTTTATTATTTTTTAATCCTTCTACTTTTTTACCCCAAAAATGGTAAATCATCCCCCATGGTTGACATCATCATCTTGAATTTTATTGGTCCTTATAAAGTGTATTTTGTTTGCACATTTTTTTTAGGAGGCCCATTTTAGACCTCAAAATTTCTCTAATGAATACCAGGACCTATTCCCTACAAAATTCTCGGAATTAAAAGGCATTGTGGGTGATCTAGGAGTAATGAACATCACTTTGAAGCCTGATTCCAAACCAGTTAAGCAACACCCATATCGGTTGAACCAAAAGTACAAGGAGAAAGTAAGGGAAGAACTTCAAAAAATGCTTGACGTTGGCATCATTGAACTAGTTGAAGAGTCTGAGTGGATTAGCACGATGGTGTTCCAAGAGAAGAAGACTAAAGGAGAGATAAGGATTTGTGTTGATATTCTCAATTTGAACGATGCATGTGTCCATGATCCGTTTCCCACTCCATTCGCCAATGAAGTTTTAGAGAATGTTGGTGGGCAGGAAGCTTACTCATTTATGGATGGATTCTTTGGGTATCATCAGATCAGGATTGCACCGGAAGACAGGAGCAAGACCACCTTTGCTACTGAGTGGGGGTCCTTTTATTACACAATCATGCCATTTAGGTTGAAGAATGCACCAGCTATATTTTCCAGAGTTGATTTTGCAGCCTTCAAAGAATACATCCACAAATTCCTGGAAGTATATTTTGATGACTGGACAATCTTTTGCATGTTAAAGAAGCATGTCTCAAGTCTGCACTAGATGTTGGATACCTACACGAAGTATCAGATATCCTTAAACTTGAAGAAGTGAATTTTCTGCGTACCATATGGTATTTTGTTGGGACACATTGTGTGCAAACATAGATTGATGGTAGACCCTGTGAAGATTGTCGTGATTATCAATTTAGAACCCCCAAAAAATCTTAAGAAACTACGCATGATGCTCGGACATACATGATATTATATAAATTTCATTAAGGCATACGCATATATTATTGTGCCCATGGAGAATTTATTGAAGAAGGATGCCAAGTTCTGTTGGGATGACGATTGTCAACAGAGTCTCAATATCCTAAAGGAAAAAATGGTGACTGTGCCTATTCTTGTCTTCCCCGATTGGCAGAAGATATTCCATGTACATGTCAATGCATCCTAATATCTCTAGGAGTTGTGTTAGCACAACCCGGAGAAGGAGATAATGATCACCTTGTATCCTTTTCTAGTAGGAAGTTTTCTAAACCAGAAAGGAACTACGCCACCACAGAGCGCGAAGGGTTGGAAATGGTCTATGCGCTGCAAAAATATAGGCATTATCTATTGGGGACGCACTTCAAAATGTTCACGGATCATTCTTCTTTAAAGTACCTGGTCAACAAGCATGTGTTGGGGGGGAGGGAGATTTTCCGATGGTTACTAGTGTTCCAAGAATATGATTTCGATGTAATTTTCAAGTCAGGTCATTTGAATGTCGAACAGGACCATCTGTCCATGATAGAGTCAAGGGAGGAACCAATGAATCTTGAGGAAGGATTACCTAATGTGCAGTTGTTCGATATCAAGGTTGCATATGAGAATTTCCTAGATATCATTCAGTTTCTCTCAACGAGAATCACACCTAGGGAATACACTACGCAGCAAAAGAAGGAGCTTGTCATAAGGGCGATAGACTTTACCTTGATTGTTGGACACTTGTATAAAATGGGGGCTAATGAAATTTTGCAAAGATATGTTCCTGAGCATGAATGACACTGCATATTGGTTGAAGCACATGGCAGAGTCATTGGAGGTCACTACGCTGTAAAATCTACTACGCAGAAGATTCTGCGCGCTGGGCTATGGTGGCCTACGGTACATAAAGATTCAAAGGTGTATTGTAGCACATGATATGTTTTTTAGTGGACAGGAAGACCATCGCGAAGAGATGAAATGGAATTTCAACCCCAAGTGACGTTGCGAGCTTTCGATAAATGGGAGATTGACTTTGTAGGTACAATCGATCCACTGAGAAAGAAGACAGGTGCACAGTACATTATTGCTACAACTGATTACCTCACTCGGTGGGTTGAGGTGAAACCAGTTAAGAATTTCATTGTGGACATAGTATAAAAATTCATTTTTGAGCATATTGTGTCTCAGTTTGGTTTTCCAAAAAATTTGATGAGCGACCAAGGAACACATTTACTAAATAGCATTATCGAAGCCTTGACTGAAGAATTCCAATTCAATCACCACAAGAGTATGCCATACAACCCCCAGGAAAATGGAACAATAGAAGCTTTCAATAAAATATTGAAGAACGTGCTAACACAAGTCTGAAATGTTAATAGAAATGACCAGGATCTGCGCATTCATGTTGTATTATGGGCCTACTAAACTACCTGTAAGAATTTGATAGGCCAGACCCCCTTTCGACTAGTGTATGGCCAGGAAGCAGTGATACCAATGGAGTATATCATCCCTAGTCTTTTCATCGTAGCAGTAATGAATATGGCGGACAGCGACATCATGGAGCAGAGATTGGAACAACTTCTTGAGTTAGAAGAAGAACAGTTCATCACTAGATTTTATCAGTAGGTTCAGAAAGAACGAGAGAAGGCATGACAAGATAGGTATATTAAGAAAAAGGCATTAAAATACGGGGATATAGTTTTGTTGTATGATATTAAGTTTTCAAAATTCCCAGCAAAACTACAAATGCACTGGCTAGGCCTGTATATTGTTCATGAGGTGACGAAAGGAGGCGCAGTCTAGCTCGCCAAGATGAATGGTGAATTGTTCCCTAGTTGTATTAATGGTAGCCTCTTAAATTTATACAAGGATGAATCTATCCCTGGTAGTTCACAATGACTATATTGTCGACGTAGAGTCTTGATGCTTCGTGCGGTTGGTCAGGGGCATGAGACTTTAGCTAGGTTGTAAACACAAGCGAGCGTGAATCAAGCGAGTGCGGCTCAAGAAAGCAAGTTTCTAGAATATGGCAGAAAACCAGTGTGCCAACACATTTCCCTAGTTGAAGGATGATTTGATCGACATCAGAGCAAAGATCATGTAGGTTTTAACCCTGTACAGAAATTATCTGCAAATGAATCTTAAAAATAGAAAATAAACAATAGCCAGAGCATAAAAAATAAAACAGATTTAAACAGATATTTTCCCCTAGATCCCAAATTGAGACGACCAACTTGATATTTCACTATATTCCTTTTAGTGTTACAACACATATATATATATGTCGAAGCATACATAAACCCCAATCCATTAACCTTGGATTAGAACATAACTGTAGTTCCCTTGAATGAATCTACAAAATACCAGGGGTCGAAAACCATCATGCCCCAAAACCATGTGCAAACCCATGCACAAAACCATGGGTGGGTCCACCCACAAAAAATAAGGACAAAAAAAAAATCTTGGGGCGTTGCCCCAGACCTCGACAGGGGGGGCTACCGCCCCCCCTGTGACCCCCCATCTGCGCCCGGCGCAACATACAGGCAGGTCTATCTCCCCCCCACATGTGACTAGTCATGGAAAGAATATAACACAAACCCAACATTCTCCCACTTGTTTTCTTTCTACAGGGGGCCACGAGAGAGCTGAGTCATTAGCCCAGCTTTGCAACACCCATTGTTTCTCTACACCAAGAGAACTTCTAAGTGCTCACAGACTTCGTCAATGCATTTGCAACATTCTTCAAAGTGTCCACCTTTACCACCAACACCCTTTTAGCCTAAACCATATATCTCACAAAGTGATATTGAACATCAATGTGTTTTGTCTTTGAATGATAAGAAGGGTTCTTAGCCAATAAAATTGCACTTTGGCTATCACAGTCTATCCTTATAGCTTGCTACACCAACCCCATACTTGAACACAATCTCTGCAACCAAACTGCTTCCTTACTTGCATCAGTGGCTGCCATGTATTTTGCCTCTGTAGTTGAAAGAGCCACTACAGACTGTCTTTTACTCATCCAACTAACTACACCTCCAAATAGGCCAAACACATACCCACTTGTAGATCATCTTTGGTCCAGATCTCCAACCCAGTCTGCATCAACAAAGCCACGAATGTTCAACACTCATTCCAATCCTGGTCTTCCCTGGTAGCACAAGCCATAATCACCAGTGCCACACAAATATCTGAAAACCCACTTCACTGTTGTCCAATGCTCCTTCCCTAGGTTCGAAATAAACCTACTCAATACTCCCACTGCATGTGCAATGTCTGGTCTAGTATAGACCATTGCATATATCAAGCTACCCACTACACTTGCATAAGGAACACGTGACATATCCTCCTCTTCTTCTTGTGTCTTGGGACACTGTTCAACAGACAGCTTTACACCTACAGGAATCGGAACATTCACTGGTTTACTATCCTGCATATTGAACCTCTGCAATATAGTCTCGACATACTTCCTCTGGTTTAACCAGAGCTTCCTCTTTGCCCGATCTCTCTTAATTTCCATGCCCAAAATATAGTTTACAGCACCAAGATCCTTCATGTCGAATTTGGAGAATAGTTGGGTCTTCAAATCTTGGATAATTCCTTTGTCATTTACAATCAACAACATATCATCCACATATAATACCAAATAAATAACACGGTCACCAATTAATTTAAAATAAACATAGTGATCCTCCTTGCTTCTGGTGAAGCCAAGTCCCCGTATATAGGTATCAAATTTCTGATACCACATCCTTGGTGACTGTTTTAACCCATACAGAGACTTTTTTAACCTGCATACCAGTTCTTTCTCCCCCTTCACAATAAATCCTTCAGGTTTTTTCATGTAGATATCCTCTTCCAGATCCTTGTGAAGAAACTCTGTCTTCGCATCCATCTGTTCTACCTCAAAATCAAATGCAGCAGCAACAGATAAAAGTGATCTAATAGAAGTAACTTTGGCAACAGGAGAAAAAATATCACCAAAATCAATTCCCGGTACCTGGGAATAACCTTTTTCTACCAATCGAGCTTTTTATTTCTCCACCTTGCCTTCTACATTCATCTTCTTCTTAAACACCCATTTGCTCCTGATGGGCTTCCTTCCAGCCGACAACCCCACCAGATCCCATGCCTCATTTTTATGCAAGGATGTCATTTCATCAACCATGGCCTCCTTCCAGAGTTTTCCATCCTCTGAATCTACTGCCTCCCTGATGGTTCTGGGATCATCATCAGTTATATTTAAAGCAAAATTTGAACAGAAAGAAGATGGACTATACCTTTCTGGTTGTCTTATTTCTCGAACTGATCTTCTCACAGCTGGAGTTTGTGGCTCTTCCTCTTCTGAGTCTTCTTTTGTTGTAGAGTCTGATTCATCCTCTTTTAGCTCAAACTCTATCTTCTCAGGTTCCTTTGGTAGGAATTCATGTTTTAAAACATCTTTCACCTCTCTAAACACCACATCTTGGTTGTACACAACCTTTCTTGTTACCTGGTTCCAAAGTTTGTAACCCTTTAAACCATCCTTATACCCAATAAAGATGCACCTTTCAGATTTATTATCCAACTTGCTCCTTTTCTCTTTTGGAACATGTACATATGGATCACATCCAAATACCCTCATATGTGAAAGAGAGGGTTTCTTACCATTCCATACCTCATGTGGAGTCTTATCCTCCAACGCTAATGAAGGTGATCTGTTAACCAAGTAACATGCAGTCTCCACTGCCTCTACCCAGAATTCTTGTTCTAACCTGGTACCACTGAGCATGCTTCTTGCCTTTTCCATAAACATTCTATTCATTCTTTCTGCAGCTCCGTTTTGCTGAGGTGTGTATGGAGTAGTCTTCTGCCGTGCTATACGAAACTTCTTACAAAACTCTTCAAATTCCTTCTTGCAAAACTCCCCACCATTATTTGTCCTTAGCACCTTTATCTTCTTCTCTGTCTGGTTTTCCACCAAAGCCTTAAATTCTTTAAATTTCTCAAAGACTTCAAATTTCTTCCTCAAGAAATATATCCATGTATTCCTTGAGAAGTCATCTATGAATGAAACATAGTACACAGACTTACCCAGTGATGGAACCGACACAGATCCAAACACATCACTGTGCACAAGCTCTAATATCTTGGTTGCCCTCTTAGCACCAAAAGGAAAACTCGCCTGATTATGCTTCCCATATACACAATGTTCACAGAAATTGAAATCCAAAGAGCTATTAGACATACCTTCTACCATACCATTTCCATGCAGTATGCGAAGGCCCTTCCCTCCAATATGTCTAAGCCTTTGATGCCATAGCATGGTCTTTTCTCCAGAGACCACTAGGCTTTTGCGCTCCACTTTCGGGAACCACAGAACTGTTGCACCCATCAATAATAGTGCTTCCCTAAAGCTTGTATAGAGTTCCAATCCGAACTCCCCACATTAATACCAATGGTCCCTGAACCATCTTACATGTATCTTTCTCAAACATTGTTCTTACACCTGCATCATCCATCTTTCTTACAGAAATCAGATTTTTGGCCAATGTAGGAATGTGCAGAACACCAGGAAGTGTTCTAATCCTTCCACCTTGTAGCTTTAGCTTTAATTTTCCACGTCCGACGATTCTGGCCTTCCTATCATCTCCTAGCAAGACAGCACCGCCATCATATTTCTCATACTCGCAGAACCACTCCCTATGAGGAGTGAAGTGAAAGGATGCACCCGAGTCAATCAACCATGACTCATGATCTGCATGTGTATTTGAAGAAGAAGCTCAATACACATCCCCACCTTCATTCGAGGTGGTTTTTGCCTCTGCATAAGGAGCATCATCAGATCCCTTTCCTTTCTCAGGAGCTTTAGATCTGTAGTCCTTTTTGTAGTGCCCTTCCTTTCCGCATTTCCAGCACACCTTTACAAAATTTCAAGGAGATTTAGATCTCCCTCTATATTTAGATCTCCCACTCGAAACCTTATTCTTGTTTCTATACTGGGACCCTCCTCGTACAGATAAGGCATCTCCATTCTAACCCTCCATATTTCTCCGTCTCATTTCCTTCAACAGCAAGGCTGAGACAATGTCATCAAAATTCAAGGTCGTTGTATTGCTACCTATTGCAATAACCATATTGTCCCACGAATCTGGTAGAGAACACAACAAACAGATTCACTTATCTTCATCTAAGATTTTAATATCATCAGATGATAGCTGGCTTACCACAGTATTGAAGGTATCCAAATGCTCTGTCACCGAGTCTCCATCCTTCATCCTTAGGTTATACGGCTTTTTCCACAGGAACAATTTATTCACCAGAGACTCAGATTGGTACAAAGTCCCTATCTTGTCCCACAAGGTCTTCGTCGTAGCTTCCCCAAATACATTCAACAATACTTAATATGAGACACACAATCGTATTGTGCTCTTCGCCTTCCAATCCAGCTTCTTCCAGTCTTCTTCTGACATTGTCGTTGGTTTAGTACCCGGATCTACCGTGATCCACTGATCCTTATCCACCAGCAGATCCTCCATCTTGAGCTTCCATAACTCAAAACTCTGGCCATTAAATTTCTCGATCGCTATCTTCCCGCCGCTCGCCATCTTCTTTCACCGCAAGAATCGATCCCGCAGATCTCCCACTGAACAGGGTCTACCTCAGGCCCGAGCAACAAAAAAAAAAAACCCTCAGCAGCAAAGGCATCCCCTTGAAGCTGAAACTGCTCTGATACCAAATGTAGGTTTTAACCCTGTACATAAATTATCTACAAACGAATATTAAAAACAGAAAATAAACAATAGTGAGAGAATAAAACATAAAACATATATACACAAATATTTTCCCCTGGATCCCAAATCGGGACGACCAGCTTGATTTTTCATTATATTCCTTTTAGTGTTACAACACATATATATACATGCCGAAGCATACATAAACCCCAATCCATTAACCCTGGATTAGAACATAGCCGTAGTTCCCTTGACCAGATCTACAAAATACCAGGGGCCGAAAACCATCATGCCCCAAAACCATGTGCAAACCCATGCACAAAACCATGGGTGGGTCCGCCCACGGAAAATAAGGACAAAAAAAAAAAAAATCCCGGGGCACTGCCACCCCCCCTGTGACCCCCCTGTTGCGCCCGCCGCAACGTACAAAGGGGGCTATCAACCCCCCACGCGTGACTAGTCGTGGAAATAATATAACACAAACCCAACATATCGATGGTGCACCAACATTGTGACTCGGGACGAGTCATAGGTTTGTGTTGGGGGCATGTTAGAGCTGGGATTCCCTGCAAAGTAAAGACTTCGCAGATCGAGGAGCCGAGCGCGCTGCGCGAAGTATATTTTTGGTCTTAGGGGCTTTGGGGTGGTTCAAAGCCCCTTATTATGTAATGGGATGGGATATTTTGTGAGCATCGGACTCTGCCCATGGTTTGGGACCATGGTATTGTAAAATCCAAATCTATATAAGCAATCTAGATAGAAGTCATAGGTAGGTTATGGTTGGTGATATGAAATTCATTTGGATGTAATACTGAGTTAGAGTCTATGTTTTGGGTTAGAGGAAAAGGCTCCTACAACTGTGTGCATGGATACCTTAGGAAATATTGTAGCTGTGTGTGCATGCCCTTGATGTTGTGTGCGTAGGGTGGAAAGTGAATGTATGAGAAAATCTAAGTTATATTGATGTGTTTTATTATTTCTTATTGTTTATTAATGTCTATGTTGAATAAGGATTTTTCTCTGTAATTGAATAATGCAATATTTTTATGGTTATTTACTATGTTTAATGCATGAATAAGTAAGATCGCATAGTCTATGAGTAATTTCAACATTTGTGTTGAATAGTGCTGGTAATATTGATAGATTTGACCTACGAAGCTCTGATAAGAAGGAAAATCCCTAAAGCCATTTTCCTTTATCCCTCTGTATGCAGAAACCTAGTTCTAGCATCCCCCTATATTTCCTTAGGTGATACTTCAGTCTGCGCAAGTAGATCGTTGCCGAAAGGGCTGGTAATAGTGGGTTTTGTTGGACTGCGCAATCACTCTGAACCAACATGTACCTTAGGGGATGCTATATTATCTGCAAAATCAATCTATATTAGCACGAAATAACTTCATAACATATCAACTCGATCATAAATAAGTTCATGATATCCATAATAGTAACTAGCTAACATGTTCACATCATAGACTCATAAACAAATGGCATTCATGCATAACAATCACATATGCATCATCTGCTTAGATTAGTATGACATAATATCACAAATAAGTAGACTCATACCTGAATTTCATAACCCTATCCAGTTGCATAGGCCCGTCCAATTTAGCATGATACATATAACATTAAGATATTAATTCTATAACCTTAATCATCAAGTTAACTAACATATAATAACAATAAGTTAACATATATCATTCTCATCAATAACATATAACATAATTATCAAGTTAAATCCATGCTTGACTAACCAGCTCATGTCAATATGATCACACTAATTAACTAGAATCTATCATAACATCAATAGAATGAGAGGCATACACATGCCATAATTCATATGACTACACTGATAAACCAACATTTATGATGCATTTAACCATAATAACAATAGAATGATAAACATATAAGTAACCCTAATGCTTACAACAACCGTGAATCACATACCTGAATGCCAAGCATGCAAACTTGTCTAACGATCTGCTCTTACCCCACATTCCATTGTTGCAACGACACTTTAATGATCTGATCTCCTGCTCTATCTTAGCCAACACATTAACATCATAACATATCAATATCATCATGATGACCTAATTACATACAATGACCTTATGAACAACAACCTCAATAAAACCAATGTAAACTTGACCATATGCACCCACTTGACATGTATAACCAATCATGAATGACCAATGCATGTTCAACATATGACATCACACAAGCAAGCATACATGAATAACACCAAATCATGACCAATATGTAACCCTAGCATAAGAAAGAAATTCATGTACAATATATAACAATATGTAAGCAAGCATGCATGAAAAATACACAAGCATGAGCAACACATAACCATCCATACACTCATGAAAAAATGTTGACAACAACACCATCATCAATTCTATGACGACACCACTTCCACCATGGTCAACACAACACGAATGTAAAAAGAACATATAGACCACAATCATACTAAATACATATGAAACCAAAATAAATGCATGATCAACACATTGCCCATCCAGTATGAGGGTTGAACAATGCTCTAATACCACTTTGTAACACCCTCTTCCCACATCTACCCAAGTAATCGGCCAATCAGGGTAAACATGTGACGAGAGGCTACTATAATGAGATTCAACCTCCTATGTGCCCTTAAGGAAGTGGAACCGGTGAAAAAAACAACATAAAAACCTTATACAACAACCACAACACCTAGAGGAGGTAACCCAACCACTCAGGCCTCTTATCCCTGGTTCACACTGACATTTTTACCCCCTTTGAGCCATATTTTTAGGAATAACACTACATTACAGGGGTTTGAAGGTTATAGCCACAGGAATAACACTGCACCCCAAATGCTCAATTTTGTGCCTAAGGCTCTGGAATTTAAGCCACCTTTTCAGGCCCAGAGCCCAGGTCACTGCCCAGAACTTCATGAAAAATTAAGGGATGATAAAATAAATGGAACAACGATACATAAGCAATCACATCAACAAGAACTCATGTGGACCCCTCCTAGCCATGATATGCATTTTTTCAAACATCTCACAAACATTGAATCTAAAAGTGTAAACAACATATTTAAGCATAGGGGTCTCATACTTATCTGAGAAACACTGAGAAGCATTGCTCCCTTAAATCATTAGTTGAAATACAATATATTTGAACATAGATACATTGTGCATTTACTTACAAGTAAAAACATGGATAGAACAATACATCATCACTCATCAAATACATACTTATAACCCAACACAATAACCACATAAATACAATGGATACAACAACAATAAAATCCATACATAAACCAGTACATTTGCATACCAAAAAAAAAGGAATGAGCTCTGCATTACTGAATGTAAAAACCAACTAGAGATGGGACTACCACATTCCACTCGACCATACATTGGTTGAGCCAAATCTCTCTTCAGCCAATCACACCCCATTACATATTCCAAGGATGAATTTGGGACTCACAACCAACCAAAAATAACCAAACAAGCATGAATGTTATTGGGTTCTATGTCTACACCGTGAGGATTTTCATGTCTCCTAGTCTCTAGAGCTTTACCACAACCCACAGTCTGAATCAGGGATCACTAGGCCCTAAACCAAGACATAATCTCCAAGATTTATCGTACATCCCATCCCACGACTACTAGGCCCAAACAGAGATCACCCACCTCTAAGGATTTACCACAATCTATCCTGGATCACTAGACCCTAAACTAAGGCAAACCACCAATATTCTTTACCATATATCCTGTCATTCACAGGTCAAGAATTCCTAGGCCCACCGAGGCAACACAATCATGTATTTACCGCAACCATAGTCTGGTTCAAGGGTTACTATGCCAATGGCTTTATCATGATCTACAGTCTGGTTCAGGGACCACTAGGCCATGTGATTTTCATTTCAGAGATCCACCTCACTCAACTTTGAATCCATCCGACAATCTAGCTCAACTAAAGTATGAGAACTCCACAACACCATGACTATCTATAAATGGAAAGGCTAGGTTGATAACACTTTCACACTTGGAAAAACCCATGCCAAGACCAAAAAGAACTACATGCAATATCATGCACGCTGGATCTAGCAAGGAAAACACACATGCAAATCGATGCCTGCCAAGAATTTTGTTGTAGCTATTTGATCATGCTCTTCCTTGCTTTCTTGCTCCAATGCCAAAGTTCTCCAAGAAAACTCTAAGTGTCCAAGAGTGGGAGAGAGAGAGAGAGAGAGAATAGAATGAGAGCCATAAGTACGAGAAAAAGTTTGCCAACTAATCCTCGGAAGTCTTTTTATTAATGATGCCTCTATTTTCTTCAATATCCATTATTTTCCTTCATTTTCCTCCTCACATGCAACATGTGACCTTTCACCTTCATTTTCTCCTATTTTCCATTATTTTCATAAATAAATGTGCCAAAAATATGTTTTCCTCTCCAAAGCCTTAGCCATTGCCTTTTCCAATTTCCTTTAGCCATAATAACCGAAATGAACACCCACTAGGATGTTTTTCCCACCATTCATCTTGGAATACATGTCCCATCAACAATGGTTATTATTATTTATTTTATTACATTTTACATGGAATTTTCACTAGGGTTGTTACACGAACAAGTCTGCACCATTAACCACTGATAACATGAACCGGAGAACCCACATAGCATATGAGATTCCCCCCCACCATTCAAAGACTCAAATTTACACATTGCACGGAAAAACTGTCCCCAAACTCGACTAATGCAAACAATAATGGAGGATGAGGATGTATCCTTGCCTCCCTTCTCAAACAATCTACCACCATAGCCTCCCATCTTCATAACCTAGTACATAAATACACCTCACACCACACCTCTTAGCACACTAACAAAGGAACCATCATTAAATGTTGTTTGCCACCCATCCTCGTTAATGAACCAAATGTTCATCAAGAACTCTCTATGATGTTGCCAATTGGTTCATAATAGCACCCCTGATACTTTAAACCATGGATCTTTGCAAAATGTTAAAACACGCGTCTAGAGATAGAGCTTGTCGCACATGCCATCTAACAAAATGGTGGGTTTAGTTAAAACACTTCATTGTAAGTTTCCTAATTATAGTTAGATATTAGTTATAAAGTATAAATTAGTTGATTTCTATATGGTTTAATTTGTATAATTGTAAAATTTACATTATTTTTAAATCATTTTTAATTTAATTAAGTTTTGCACATACCTCTACTCTAAGTGAAGTTAAATATCTGTCAATAAATAAATCAATATTTTGTGGTTGGTTTTAGTTTAAATTTATTAAATAATAAATAAATAAAAATAAAAGAAATTTATTTTGTAATCTTGCTAGGACTACATCTTCATCATGTCAAATATATCAGCCTAACCAATGCGAGGAATTGAACCAATGACTCCACATCAAGGAGTGCCTTAACAAAGCACTGAATCACCATCTATCCAAGGCCTCGCGGATAAAATAAATTTAATTTTAAGATTAAAGTTAACTTAAATATTAAACTAATATGTGAGACTTTTTAATTTGTGAAATAAAAATATCCATCTATTTTTCACTATCAAAAATTATAGAAATTACATATTCTAATTTTTGAAATTTGATATTGAATACAAATCAATGATGTATTTTATATTTTAGGTAGAGTCTAATTAATAGATGAAATGATGGGCATGGAGTATGCCGTAAAACTGCTTTTCCTTGGCTAAGAGCTCGTCTTCCTTGGATGTAAGGAAACATGTTAACTGTAGAAATTTATTAATACTGATTTATTACCAGATTCTCCTTATCTAACAATATTTATCTTCTTGCTAAATACAGAATCCTTCCACTGTTAAAATTGCGGAAATTTAAAACTCAATTGCAAACACATGTGAATAAATTCAATCGCACATTACACCGTTGTTTAACGGGGAAGCTTAAAGCTAAAAACCCCAACTATCATATATTATGTATATCAATGGAATCATGTAATAATCTCATACAAAGCTTAGTACATTAAGCTATCAGTACAATGTAGATTCATTACACATTGTCATGCAAAAATTTGCATATCTACGCACTAATTTCTTGCCTCCTGACATCCTGCCTCCACTACGCAATCCCTGTTGAAGAAGACCCCTGAATGAATTTGAATTGGCCTTGCCTTGACTGCGCAATCCTCATTGGAAAATCCAATGCGTGTCAGATGCATTGAATGCATCACTATAATCACAACAAATAGTCCATCTCACCCTTTCACCTATCTCTCCACTAGGTCTCCACTGGAACTGACATGCACTGTAGTTAACTATTGTTTTTGTTCAGTTGTTAGTGAGTTGTTAGTTATGAATTAATTAAATAATTAATTCACTTAACTCTCACTAGTGTATCTTTCAGTTAAACTAGATACAACTAGCTCAACTGAGTTTAACTCACTTAACTGAGTTAAACTAAATAACAACTCCATAAACTACTCTTCCAACTCTGTCATAACTTTTCCACTTCAATTCTAATTGAGTCCTCCATGCATGAGCCACCAATAAACCCTAGGAATTGCGTAATTCCTTCGGCCCACTGATTTGCCAAATCTGTTCACTGGAATAAAGTGCTCCAAGAGAATAAGTTGATGTTTATTGTCGGATTATTATTAAGAGATAATAATAATCAACATGCACCTATTTTTAGATCAACGGTCTATAAATAGACTTCGCCCAATATTCTAAAAATACAATTTCATCTGTTTTCCACATTTGACCAACCATCTACAAATAGCATCCTGCAACTTATAGAATATGCTCACCATGTCTAAAAATAGACATACACCTAAAAATAGCCTGCGGGCCCCACTTAGTGAAGGTGCTTACTTTTCACTAAGCTCATCATCTTCTTGAATCTCAACACTCCCTCTCAACAAGATAGGGATTATCCTTCACCCCGATCCTGCCTCTATGGTATTCCAATTTGCTCCTATCAAGCGCCTTCATCAGAATGTCTGCATCCTGATCTTCTGTAGGAATGTACTGAAGCAACATGATCTTCCGCTGCACACAATCTCTAATATGATGATACCGGATATCAATATGTTTAGCCCTATCATGAAACACAGGATTAATCGAGAGTTTAATACAACTCTGATTATCACAATGTATCACTGTAGGATCTAAATGTGAACTGAACAAACCGACTAGGATCTTCCTCATCCAGATAGCCTCACATGCAACTTGACTTGCTGGCATGTATTATGCTTCCGCTGAACTGAGTGCCACGGATATTTTTTTCCTATTGTACCAAGAAACTATTGTAGATCCCATACTGAAAACCCCTCCTGATGTGCTCTTTATGTCTGTTGGGCTGCTTGCCCAATCTGCATCCGTGAAGCCATGCAACTTCACCTCATATGTTTGTCTGTACCATAATCCATACTCAGATGTGCCCCTGAGATACCTCAAGACATGCTTGCCTACCTTCCAAAAGAGCATGGTATGCTTAACCATCGCTTGTGAAATCTAGTTCACCACATAGCATATGTTTGGTCTTATATTAACTAAATACATGAGCGAACCCACCAACTATCGATAAACAGTGGCATCCACTACCTCTACCAATGTAGCATCCTCTTTCCTCCAATTTCATAGAAGAGGAGTATCCATGGGCTTGCAGTCCTCCATGTGAAACTTACCAAGTATCTCCCGAGCATACTTTCCTTGAGACACATATTTCCAATCCAAGGAAATAATGAAGGAAGACCCAAAGCTTAGATCCTCAGAAACTCCCTTTGTTATTTGCCTTGCATGGGTATATCTCAACTTTCATCACCTGTTAGTAAATCATCAACATAAAAGAACAATGATTAAAATCTTACCCTCCACCACAATTTGGTCACAGTTTCATCAGTGAAGCCATACAACTTCACCCTCATATGTACGTGTGTACCTGTCCATACTCCGGAGTATTACTTACGAGATACCTCAAAGACATGCTTACCTGCCTTCCAAAAAAAGAGCATGAGTAGGCTTAACCATCGCTTTGAAAAGTTGGTTCACCACACGCTATGTTTGGTCTTGTATTAACTAAATACATGATATGCCCTACCAACTATCGATGTGATGGGCCTGGAGTACCTCTACCAATGTAGCATCCTCTTTCCTCCAATTTCCTAGAAGAGGAGTATCCATGGGCTTGCAGTCCTCCATGTGAAACTTACCAAGTATCTCCCGAGCATACTTTCCTTGAGACACAAACAGTTCACCTTCTCGCTACCATATTTCCAATCCAAGGAAATAATGAAGGAGGCCCAAATCCTTCATCTCAAACTCCTTTGCAAGATCTGCCTTGCATGAGTATATCAACTTCTCATCACCTGTTAGTATTAAATCATCAACATAAAGAACAATGATTAAAATCTTACCCTCCACCACAATTTAGTACAGGTTTGCATCCGCCTCACTCTTAGCGAAGCCAAGTCCAGTGAAATAGTTGTCGATCCATGTGTACCAAGCATGTGGTGCTTGCTTCAGCTCATACAGCGCTCTTTTGAGTCTGCACACATGCGACTCGCTATTGAAGATCTCAAATCCTTCAGGCTGCTCAATGTACACCTCTTCCTCAATGATTCCATTAAGGAACGCAGTCTTCACATCCATCTGATGAATGTGCCAACCCATCTATGCTGAGAGAGAAAGGATGGTCCTTATGGAAGAATACCGTGCAACAGGTGCAAAGGTTTCTTCATAATCAATCCCCTCGATCTATGAGAAGCCCCAGGCAACAAATCTTGCCTTATACTTCTTGATGCTCCCATCAATAGCTTGCTTTACCTTGTAGATCCATTTCGAATCTGCTGTCGGTTACCACAAAGCCTTGGAACAACACCATACTACTAGACTAACCTTCTTCATACTTTGTCTGCGAAAATATTCATCGAGTTCTATCTTCTTCAAAGGATGAATAAGTGAATGATATTCTTATCCTTTCTCTGGTAGGTGTCTTGGATGTATTGTTTTGAGAACCCAGCTGAGCCTAGTGTTTTGACTCCATGTTTTCTTCTTTCCCTTCTGCAACTTCTGGAATAAAGTGTTGAAATGGAATAGACACTTGAACTGGTACTTGAACTGGTATTTGAACTGGTATTTCAGGGTTGGCTTCCTCTGAAATTTTCTCTCCTAGGATCAACCTTCTTATGCTTCTATATCTTGAGGAAGAAGCTATGTTTTTCTCACATGTAGACTTAACATTTTTCCCTTGCTTGAATCTCATAGAATTTTCTCTCTGAATGTTGCTAAATTTTGAGGTTCCTTTGGAGGTTTCCTCACATAAACCTTTTATGTTGGCTGCACCATGGGTATGGGAGTGATAGGTTCAGTTATAGCTCTCCTAGCTGAACTTCTAATTTTCCTACTAGTTGATGGGATAGACCGAGTTGGCTGTGAAATTTTTGGCACAGTTGTTGTGCTAGTTTGTTCATGGGAATTTTTCTTCTTGGGTCTCCCTACCCTCCTCCTAGAGTTGATACTACCAAATACCTCCTCTATTAGGAATTTATCCCAAGTAGTATTTTTCTTTTTAAGGTGGTAGATAATCAACATTTTAATTAAACCCCTATGATAGAGGTTATGTAGGGAATAGTTAGGGATTTTCTACAACTTCAAGGAAATTTTAAGCAAGGATCTCTAAAGGAAGTGTGGCAAATTCAAAGGTTTTTCACCTGAAATATGAGCAAGGAATCTCATTTGGTATTGATGAATAGAGGATAATCTACCTTCACAAGTAATGTAATGTTGCACAGTGGTGATTACATGTTGCCATTCTGCTCTAAAACAGGAAATATGCACATTTGGAGTCCATTTGGCATTCACATGCACAGGTTTGAGGAAGGGACTTACTTCTTTTTGCAAAAATGTCTTCTTGAACCAGCGTTCTCCAGTGGCCAAGGTTTGAGTAGCTCTGGCTATGAGGTTTTTATAGATTTTGAAATTCATTCTCCCAATATTGACTTTCTCCCCATCAAAGCTCTCGATGAAGGCCTATGCTAAAGCTACATTTTCTCCAGAAAAATTCTACAAAAACTTATACAATCCTGTTGTCTTAAATTGGGGCTTTGATCTAACATCAACAAACCTGGTGTTTGCTGGCTCAGACCAGTTAACTTTCCCACCTTTTCCCATTCTTCTCAACAGCTAAGCTCCCTCTAAAATCACAGTTGTTCAACCTGGAGGTAAAACCCTATACGCAGCCCTGATTTCCTGCCTTGGAATGATGGAACCGACACAGGTCCAAACACATCACTGTGCCACCTTTATTTCACTGTCTAACCCTCCATATTTCTCCGTCTCATTTCCTTTGACAGCAAGGCTGAGACAATGTCATCAAAATTCAAGGTCGTTGTATTGCTACCTATTGCAATAACCATATTGTCCCACGAATCTGGTAGAGAACACAACAAACAGATTCACTTATCTTCATCTAAGATTTCAATATCATCAGATGATAGTTGGCTTACCACAGTATTGAAGGTATTCAAATGCTCTGTCACCGAGTCTCCATCCTTCATCCTTAGGTTATACGGCTTTTTCCACAGGAACAATTTATTCACCAGAGACTCAGATTGGTACAAAGTCCCTATCTTGTCCCACAAGGTCTTCGTCGTAGCTTCCCCAAATACATTCAACAATACTTAATATGAGACACACAATCATATTGTGCTCTTCGCCTTCCAATCCATCTTCTTCCAGTCTTCTTCTGACATTGTCGTTGGTTTAGTACCCGGATCTACCGCGATCCACTGATCCTTATCCACCAGCAGATCCTCCATCTTGAGCTTCCATAACTCAAAACTCTGGCCATTAAATTTCTCGATCGCTATCTTCCCGCCGCTCGCCATATTCTTTCACCGCAAGAATCGATCCCGTAGATCTCCCACTGAACAGGGTCTACCTCAGGCCCGAGCAAAAAAAAAAAAAACCCTCAGCAGCAAAGGCATCCCCTTGAAGCTGAAACTGCTCTGATACCAAATGTAGGTTTTAACCCTGTACATAAATTATCTACAAACGAATCTTAAAAACAGAAAATAAACAATAGCGAGAGAACAAAACATAAAACATATATACACAGATATTTTCCCCTGGATCCCAAATCGGGACGACCAGCTTGATTTTTCATTATATTCCTTTTAGTGTTACAACACATATATATACATGCCGAAGCATACATAAACCCCAATCCATTAACCCTGGATTAGAACATAACCGTAGTTCCTTTGACCGAATCTACAAAATACCAGGGGCCGAAAACCATCATGCCCCAAAACCATGTGCAAACCCATGCACAAAACCATGGGTGGATCCGCCCACGGAAAATAAGGACAAAAAAAAAAAAAATCTCGGGGCACTGCCACCCCCCCTGTGACCCCCCTGTTGCGCCCGCCGCAACGTACAGAGGGGGCTATCACCCCCCCACGTGTGACTAGTCGTGGAAATAATATAACACAAACCCAACATATCGATGGTGCACCACCATTATGACTCGGGACGAGTCATAGGTTTGTGTTGGGGGCATGTTAGAGCTGGGATTCCCTGCAAAGTAAAGACTGCACAGATCGAGGAGCCGAGCGCGCTGCGCGAAGTATATTTTTGGTCTTAGGGGCTTTGGGGTGGTTCAAAGCCCCTTATTATGTAATGGGATGGGATATTTTGTGAACATCGGACTCTGCCCATGGTTTGTGACCATGGTATTGTAAAATCCAAATCTATATAAGCAATCTAGATAGAAGTCATAGGTAGGTTATGGTTGGTGATATGAAATTCATTTGGATGTAATACTGAGTTAGAGTCTATGTTTTGGGTTAGAGGAAAAGGCTCCTACAACTTTGTGCATGGATACCTTAGGAAATATTGCAGCTGTGTGTGCATGCCCTTGATGTTGTGTGCGTAGGGTGGAAAGTGAATGTATGAGAAAATCTAAGTTATATTGATGTGTTTTATTTTTTCTTATTGTTTATTAATGTCTATGTTGAATAAGGATTTTTCTCTGTAATTGAATAATGCAATATTTTTATGGTTATTTACTATGTTTAATGCATGAATAAGTAAGATCGCATAGTCTATGAGTAATTTCAACATTTGTGTTGAATAGTGCTGGTAATATTGATAGATTTGACCTACGAAGCTCTGATAAGAAGGAAAATCCCTAAAGCCATTTTCCTTTATCCCTCTATATGCAGAAACCTAGTTCTAGCATCCCCCTATATTTCCTTAGGTGATACTTCAGTCTGCGCAAGTAGATCGTTGCCGAAAGGGTTGGTAATAGTGGGTTTTGTTGGACTGCGCAATCACTCTGAACCAACATGTACCTTAGGGGATGCTATATTATCTGCAAAATCAATCTATATTAGCACGAAATAACTTCATAACATATCAACTCGATCATAAATAAGGTCATGATATCCATAATAGTAACTAGCTAACATGTTCACATCATAGACTCATAAACAAATGGCATTCATGCATAACAATCACATATGCATCATCTGCTTAGATTAGTATGACATAATATCACAAATAAGTAGACTCATACCTGAATTTCATAACCCTATCCAGTTGCATAGGCCCGTCCAATTTAGCATGATACATATAACATTAAGATATTAATGCTATAACCTTAATCATCAAGTTAACTAACATATAATAACAATAATTTAACATATAGCATTCTCATCAATAACATATAACATAATTATCAAGTTAAATCCATGCTTGACTAACCAACTCATGTCAATATGATCACACTAATTAACTAGAATCTATCATAACATCAATAGAATGAGAGGCATACACATGCCATAATTCATATGACTACACTGATAAACCAACATTTATGATGCATTTAACCATAATAACAATAGAATGATAAACATATAAGTAACCCTAATGCTTACAACAACCGTGAATCACATACCTGAATGCCAAGCATGCAAACTTGTCTAACGATCTGCTCTTACCCCACATTCCATTGTTGCAACGACACTTTAATGATCTGATCTCCTGCTCTATCTTAGCCAACACATTAACATCATAACATATCAATATCATCATGATGACCTAATTACATACAATGACCTTATGAACAACAACCTCAATAAAACCAATGTAAACTTGACCATATGCACCCACTTGACATGTATAACCAATCATGAATGACCAATGCATGTTCAACATATGACATCACACAAGCAAGCATACACGAATAACACCAAATCATGACCAATATGTAACCCTAGCATAAGAAAGAAATTCATGTACAATATATAACAATATGTAAGCAAGCATGCATGAAAAATACACAAGCATGAGCAACACATAACCATCCATACACTCATGAAAAAATGTTGACAACAACACCATCATCAATTCTATGACGACACCACTTCCACCATGGTCAACACAACACGAATGTAAAAAGAACATATAGACCACAATCATACTAAATACATATGAAACCAAAATAAATGCATGATCAACACATTGCCCATCCAGTATGAGGGTTGAACAATGCTCTAATACCACTTTGTAACACCCTCTTCCCACATCTACCCAAGTAATCGGCCAATCAGGGTAAACATGTGACGAGAGGCTACTATAATGAGATTCAACCTCCTATGTGCCCTTAAGGAAGTGGAACCGGTGAAAAAAACAACATAAAAACCTTATACAACAACCACAACACCTAGAGGAGGTAACCCAACCACTCAGGCCTCTTATCCCTGGTTCACACTGACATTTTTACCCCCTTTGAGCCATATTTGTAGGAATAACACTACATTACAGGGGTTTGGAGGTTATAGCCACAGGAATAACACTGCACCCCAAATGCTCAATTTTGTGCCTAAGGATCTGGAATTTAAGCCACCTTTTCAGGCCCAGAGCCCAGGTCACTGCCCAGAACTTCATGAAAAATTAAGGGATGATAAAATAAATGGAACAACGATACATAAGCAATCACATCAACAAGAACTCATGTGGACCCCTCCTAGCCATGATATGCATTTTTTCAAACATCTCACAAACATTGAATCTAAAAGTGTAAACAACATATTTAAGCATAGGGGTCTCATACTTATCTGAGAAACACTGAGAAGCATTGCTCCCTTAAATCATTAGTTGCAATACAATATATTTGAACATAGATACATTGTGCATTTACTTACAAGTAAAAACATGGATAGAAAAATACATCATCACTCATCAAATACATACTTATAACCCAACACAATAACCACATAAATACAATGGATACAACAACAATAAAATCCATACATAAACCGGTACATTTGCATATCAAAAAAATAGGAATGAGCTCTGCATTACTGAATGTAAAAACCAACTAGAGATGGGACTACCACATTCCACTCGACCATACATTGGTTGAGCCAAATCTCTCTTCAGCCAATCACACCCCATTACATATTCCAAGGATGAATTTGGGACTCACAACCAACCAAAAATAACCAAACAAGCATGAATGTTATTGGGTTCTATGTCTACACCGTGAGGATTTTCATGTCTCCTAGTCTCTAGAGCTTTACCACAACCCACAGTCTGAATCAGGGATCACTAGGCCCTAAACCAAGACATAATCTCCAAGATTTATAGTACATCCCATCCCACGACTACTAGGCCCAAACAGAGATCACCCACCTCATAGGATTTACCACAATCTATCCTGGATCACTAGACCCTAAACTAAGGCAAACCACCTATATTCTTTACCATATATCCTGTCATTCACAGGTCAAGAATTCCTAGGCCCACCGAGGCAACACAATCATGTATTTACCGCAACCCATAGTCTGGTTCAAGGGTTACTATGCCAATGGCTTTATCATGATCTACAGTCTGGTTCAGGGACCACTAGGCCATGTGATTTTCATTTCAGAGATCCACCTCACTCAACTTTGAATCCATCCGACAATCTAGCTCAACTAAAGTATGAGAACTCCACAACACCATGACTATCTATAAATGGAAAGGCTAGGTTGATAACACTTTCACACTTGGAAAAACCCATGCCAAGACCAAAAAGAACTACATGCAATATCATGCACGCTGGATCTAGCAAGGAAAACACACATGCAAATCGATGCCTACCAAGAATCTTGTTGTAGCTATTTGATCATGCTCTTCCTTGCTTTCTTGCTCCAATGCCAAAGTTCTCCAGGAAAACTCTAAGTGTCCAAGAGTGGGAGAGAGAGAGAGAGAGAATAGAATGAGAGCCATAAGTACGAGAAAAAGTTTTCCAACTAATCCTCGGAAGTCTTTTTATTAATGATGCCTCTATTTTCTTCAATATCCATTATTTTCCTTCATTTTCCTCCTCACATGCAACATGTGACCTTTCACCTTCATTTTCTCCTATTTTCCATTATTTTCATAAATAAATGTGCCAAAAATATGTTTTCCTCTCCAAAGCCTTAGCCATTGCCTTTTCCAATTTCCTTTAGCCATAATAACCGAAATGAACACCCACTAGGATGTTTTTCCCACCATTCATCTTGGAATACATGTCCCATCAACAATGGTTATTATTATTTATTTTATTACATTTTACATGGAATTTTCACTAGGGTTGTTACACGAACAAGTCTGCACCATTAACCACTGATAACATGAACCGGAGAACCCACATAGCATATGAGATTCCCCCCCACCATTCAAAGACTCAAATTTACACATTGCACGGAAAAACTGTCCCCAAACTCGACTAATGCAAACAATAATGGAGGATGAGGATGTATCCTTGCCTCCCTTCTCAAACAATCTACCACCATAGCCTCCCATCTTCATAACCTAGTACATAAATACACCTCACACCACACCTCTTAGCACACTAACAAAGGAACCATCATTAAATGTTGTTTGCCACCCATCCTCGTTAATGAACCAAATGTTCATCAAGAACTCTCTATGATGTTGCCAATTGGTTCATAATAGCACCCCTGATACTTTAAACCATGGATCTTTGCAAAATGTTAAAACACGCGTCTAGAGATAGAGCTTGTCGCACATGCCATCTAACAAAATGGTGGGTTTAGTTAAAACACTTCATTGTAAGTTTCCTAATTATAGTTAGATATTAGTTATAAAGTATAAATTAGTTGATTTCTATATGGTTTAATTTGTATAATTGTAAAATTTACATTATTTTTAAATCATTTTTAATTTAATTAAGTTTTGCACATACCTCTACTCTAAGTTAAGTTAAATATCTGTCAATAAATAAATCAATATTTTGTGGTTGGTTTTAGTTTAAATTTATTAAATAATAAATAAATAAAAATAAAAGAAATTTATTTTGTAATCTTGCTAGGACTACATCTTCATCATGTCAAATATATCAGCCTAACCAATGCGAGGAATTGAACCAATGACTCCACATCAGGGAGTGCCTTAACAAAGCACCGAATCACCATCTATCCAAGGCCTCGCGGATAAAATAAATTTAATTTTAAGATTAAAGTTAACTTAAATATTAAACTAATATATGAGACTTTTTAATTTGTGAAATAAAAATATCCATCTATTTTTCACTATCAAAAATTATAAAAATTACATATTCTAATTTTTGAAATTTGATATTGAATATGTAAATCAATGATGTATTTTATATTTTAGGTGGAGTCTAATTAATAGATGAAATGATGGGCATGGAGTATGCCGTAAAACTGCTTTTCCTTGGCTAAGAGCTCGTCTTCCTTGGATGTAAGGAAACATGTTAACTGTAGAAATTTATTAATACTGATTTATTACCAGATTCTCCTTATCTAACAATATTTATCTTCTTGCTAAATACAGAATCCTTCCACTATTAAAATTGCGGAAATTTAAAACTCAATTGCAAACACATGTGAATAAATTCAATCGCACATTACACCGTTGTTTAACGGGAAAGCTTAAAGCTAAAAACCCCAACTATCATATATTATGTATATCAATGGAATCATGTAATAATCTCATACAAAGCTTAGTACATTAAGCTCTCAGTACAATGTAGATTCATTACACACTGTCATGCAGAAATTTGCATATCTACGCACTAATTTCTTGCCTCCTGACATCATGCCTCCACTACGCAATCCCTGCTGAAGAAGACCCCTGAATGAATTTGAATTGGCCTTGCCTTGACTGCGCAATCCTCATTGGAAAATCCAATGTGTGTCAGATGCATTGAATGCATCACTATAATCACAACAAATAATCCATCTCACCCTTTCACCTATCTCTCCACTAGGTCTCCACTGGAACTAACATGCACTGTAGTTAACTGTTGTTTCTGTTCAGTTGTTAGTGAGTTGTTAGTTATGAATTAATTAACTAATTAATTCACTTAACTCTCACTAGTGTATCTTTCAGTTAAACTAGATACAACTAGCTCAACTGAGTTTAACTCACTTAACTGAGTTAAACTAAATAACAACTCCATAAACTACTCTTCCAACTCTGTCATAACTTTTCCACTTCAATTCTAATTGAGTCCTCCATGCATGAGCCACCAATAAACCCTAGGAATTGCGTAATTCCTTCGGCCCACTGATTTGCCAAATCTGTTCACTGGAATAAAGTGCTCCAAGAGAATAAGTTGATGTTTATTGTCGGATTATTATTAAGAGATAATAATAATCAACATGCACCTATTTTTAGATCAACGGTCTATAAATAGACTTCGCCCAATATTCTAAAAATACAATTTCATCTGTTTTCCACATTTGACCAACCATCTACAAATAGCATCCTGCAACTTATAGAATATGCTCACCATGTCTAAAAATAGACATACACCTAAAAATAGCCTGCGGGCCCCACTTAGTGAAGGTGCTTACTTTTCACTAAGCTCATCATCTTCTTGAATCTCAACACTCCCTCTCAACAAGATAGGGATTATCCTTCACCCCGATCCTGCCTCTATGGTATTCGAATTTTCTCCTATCGAGCGCCTTCATCAGAATGTCTGCATCCTGATCTTCTGTAGGAATGTACTGAAGCAACATGATCTTCCGCTGCACACAATCTCTGATATGATGATACCGGATATCAATATGCTTAGCCCTATCATGAAACACTGGATTAATCGAGAGTTTAATACAACTCTGATTATCACAATGTATCACTGTAGGATCTAAATGTGAACTGAACAAACCGACTAGGATCTTCCTCATCCAGATAGCCTCACATGCAACTTGACTTGCTACCATGTATTATGCTTCCGCTAAACTGAGTGCCACGGATATTTTTTTCCTATTGTACCAAGAAACTGTTGTAGATCCCATACTGAAAACCCCTCCTGATGTGCTCTTTATGTCTGTTGGGTTGCTTGCCCAATCTGCATCCGTGAAGCCATGCAACTTCACCTCATATGTCTGTCTGTACCATAATCCATACTCAGATGTGCCCCTGAGATACCTCAAGACATGCTTGCCTACCTTCCAAAAGAGCATGGTTGGCTTAACCATCGCTTGTGAAATCTGGTTCACCACATAGCATATGTTTGGTCTTGTATTAACTAAATACATGAGCGAACCCACCAACTATCGATAAACTGTGGCATCCACTACCTCTACCAATGTAGCATCCTCTTTCCTCCAATTTCCTAGAAGAGGAGTATCCATGGGCTTGCAGTCCTCCATGTGAAACTTACCAAGTATCTCCCGAGCATACTTTCCTTGAGACACAAACAGTTCACCTTCTCGCTACCATATCTCCAATCCAAGGAAATAATGAAGGAGGCCCAAATCCTTCATCTCAAACTCCTTTGCAAGATCTGCCTTGCATGAGTATATCAACTTCTCATCACCTGTTAGTATTAAATCATCAACATAAAGAACAATGATTAAAATCGTACCCTCCACCACAATTTGGTACAGGTTTCATCTGTGAAGCCATGCAACTTCACCTCATATGTCTGTCTGTACCATAATCCATACTCAGATGTGCCCCTGAGATACCTCAAGACATGCTTGCCTACCTTCCAAAAGAGCATGGTAGGCTTAACCATCGCTTGTGAAAGCTGGTTCACCACATAGCATATGTTTGGTCTTGTATTAACTAAATACATGAGCGAACCCACCAACTATCAATAAACAGTGGCATCCACTACCTCTACCAATGTAGCATCCTCTTTCCTCCAATTTCCTGGAAGAGGAGTATCCATGGGCTTGCAGTCCTCCATGTGAAACTTACCAAGTATCTCCCGAGCATAATTTCCTTGAGACACAAACAGTTCACCTTCTCGCTACCATATTTCCAATCCAAGGAAATAATGAAGGAGGCCCAAATCCTTCATCTCAAACTCCTTTGCAAGATCTGCCTTGCATGAGTATATCAACTTCTAATCACCTGTTAGTATTAAATCATCAACATAAAGAACAATGATTAAAATCTTACCCTCCACCACAATTTGGTACAGGTTTGCATCCGCCTCACTCTTAGCGAAGCCAAGTCCAGTGAAATAGTTGTCGATCCATGTGTACCAAGCATGTGGTGCTTGCTTCAGTTCATACAGCGCTCTTTTGAGTCTGCACACATGCGACTCGCTATTGAAGATCTCAAATCCTTCAGGCTACTCAATGTACACCTCTTCCTCAATGATTCCATTAAGGAAGGCAGTCTTCACATCCATCTGATGAATGTGCCAACCCATCTATGATGAGAGAGCAAGGATGGTCCTTACGGAAGAATACCGTGCAACAGGTGCAAAGGTTTCTTCATAATCAATCCCCTCGATCTATGAGAAGCCCCAGGCAACAAATCTTGCCTTATACTTCTTGATGCTCCCATCAATAGCTTGCTTTACCTTGTAGATCCATTTCGAATCTACCACTGATTTACCCACCGGCCTTGGAACAATCTCCCAAGCATTGTTTCTGACAATGGATTCATACTCCTCCACCATGGCATCTACCCATGTGGGCTCCTGCGCTGCTTCTTCAAAAGAAGATGGCATTGTCACGATACACTTGCTCGTAAGAGCCATGTATCCAGTAAATTGGACAGGTGACTGTCTCTGTCTGCGCTGTGATGTAGGGACTCCTACATTCTCTGCCGCATCAAGCTTCAGTCTCTCAGCTTCTGTGGTACGCTTTATGCCAGATCTAATGTTTGGTTCTGCATGAGTGGACTCCTCCACTCCATGAATCTTTTCCTGTGGATGATCCACATCTAGAGGCTCATGTTTGGGAACAAGGAGCTCCTCCTCTGCATGCAAGTGTAGCTCCCTCTTAAGCGACAACTTCATGGCTTTCACCTCATTGAATTTTATATCCCGTCGCACCATATTCATTCGACTGTTTGGCAAATACACACGATAATTATGGGGTGTTTCTGTGTACCCCACAAATATCCCAACTTCTGCAGTCGGCTCCAGCTTCTTCCTGGCGTCCTTTGTCACATGAATGTAAACAGATGAGCCAAAAAAATTCAAATTAGAATATTAGGCTTCTTACCAATAAAATCTTCTTTAGGTGTACTCATGCCAAGTACTCTATGAGGACAACGGTTTTGCACATAAACTGCAGTGTTGCATGCTTCTGCCCACAAGTGCATCGGTAGGCCCTAGTCATTCAGCATAGCTCGTGTAGCACCCACAATCGTTTTGTTCTTCCTCTCTACGATCCCATTCTGTTGTGGGTTATGAGGTTCTATCAGTTCTCTTCGAATTCTTTCTTTGCTACACAAGTCTTTGAATTCATTCAAGATATATTCACCACCATTATCACTCTACGGAGCCTTCACTTACTTCCCCGATTCCTTCTCCACCAATGCTTTAAACTCACAAAAATTTGAGAATGTTTTTCTCTTCTTCTGCATGAAGAAGATCCAACATCTACGAGAATAGTCATCAACAAATATAACATAATACTTGTGTTTTTTTGTTGAAGCAACCGAGAAAGGTCCACACACGTCTGTGTGAATTCTCTCTAGGATCACCGAAGCACGGTTATCCTTCTCGTGAAAGGTGGTCTTCACAAACTTACCCATAGTACATCCCTTGCACTGATCTGACTATGCAAGAGTTCCCTTGGGAATTCCAGTCGAAATCTACTGCAAAATCTTCAAGGCGCCATGGTGAAGATGGCCCAATCTCCTGTGCCATAATTCGCCCTCATCCCAGCTCACCGCTTCTTTTGCTTTGCCCATCATTGCAGTGCAGCGATCTACCTCCAGCTTGTAGAGATTCTTAACTTGAATCCCTATCCTTTTGGTTTGACCCATTGTTTTATGTCGCAGGAAAGCCTTTCCCTCGCTGAAAACAACATCATAACCTTTGTCTTCCAACATTGCGACCGAGACCAAGTTCTTCTTCAAACCTAGAACATGCATAAAATCTTTCAACAGAAATGGTTTGCCTGACTCCCTCTCAAAGGTAATGGTTCCAATGCCGATCGCACTGTATATGCCATCATCACCCATCTCTATATGCATTTGGAGATCCTTCTCCTCTAAGTCACTAAACAACTCCTTGTCTCTCGTCATATGGAAAGACACACCACTATAAAGATACCACACCAATCCCATTGAGCTTGAAACCAAGCATGCGATCAAAAAGAAATCAAGTTCAAATTGCAAGGCTAAGGCCTCCCCAGCTGCAGCTCCAGCAGCCTTCTTGTTCTTCTTTTTCTGTGGGCAGTTAGTGGTGAGATTCCCATGTTCGTGACAATGAAAACACTTCACTTTGGACAAATCTAGCTTCTTGCCTTTAGCCTCATATTTTGGATGGGATTTCTTCCCCTTCCCTTTCCTTGCTTTGGCAGCTAAATCGCAATTCTCTTCATCATCATTCTTCGATGAAGAGCCATCTCTAATACTTTTCCTTATCTCTTCCTGCACAAGATCCGACTAAAGTCGCTCCCAACCTGGAAATTTCTCCCGTCCATTGACAGAGCCTTCGTAGCTATGCCAACTCTTCGGAAACCCAAGGAGAGCCAAGCTCACCAAGTAATCATCATCAACAGTAATCCCCACACTTCCCATTTCATCCCTACAATGGACAAGATTCATGATATATTTTGGAATATTGTCGCCCTTCTCCATTTTTATTTTTCTGAGATTATCTTTCAGCGCCAACTTCCTCTAGTCACTACTGCTTTGGAAAAGATCTGTCAAAGCCTTCCACATTGCAAATGTAGTGGCTTTCTTGTGAAGGCTTGACACAATATGGTCCTTCACACCTTCCAACAGAATTATTCTTGTCTTTTCTACCTTCTTTTGCCATGCGTCAAGTCCTACAGCATCGCTAGAAGCAGGCTTAGGAACATCATTATCGATTAACTCCTTCAGGCCATTGTCTTCAAGCACCACCTCCATCCTATCCTTCTAGGATATGTAATTCAAGCTACCCTCAAGGGCATGCTCCAATCGCAACCCATTGAAAGACATTTCAATGAATACTCAACTGTCGCACCAATAAATTTCTGCAGCAAATTCGAATTGTCCACCAGCGCAAAACTCAGCACTTACTCACAATTGCAATCTCCAGTGATCAATACTTCTTTGATACCATGTAGAAATTTATTAATACTGATGTATTACCGGATTCTCCTGATCTAACAATATTTATCTTCTTTCTAAATACAAAATCCTTCCACTGTTAAACTTGCGGAAATTTAAAACTCAATTGCAAACACATGTGAATAAATTCAATCACACATAACACAGTTGTTTAACGAGAAAGCTTAAAGCTAAAATCCCCAACTATCATATAATATGTATATCAATGGAATCATGTAATAATATCATACAAAGCTTAGTACATTAAGCTCTCAGTACAATGTAAATTCATTACACACTGTCATGCAGAAATTTGCATATCTATGCACCAATTTCTTGCCTCCTGACAGTCTGCCTCCACTGCGCAATCTCTGCTGAAGAAGACCCCTAAATGAATTCGAATTGGCCTTGCCTTGACTGCGCAATCCTCATTGGCAACTCAATGCGTGTCAGATGCATTGAATGCATCACTATAGTCACAACAAATAGTCCATCTCACCCTTTCACCTATCTCTCCATTGGGTCTCCACTGGAACTGACATGCACTGTAGTTAACTACTATTTCTATTCAGTTTTTAGTGAGTTATTAGTTATGAATTAATTAACTAATTAATTCACTTAACTCTCACTAGTGTATCTTTCAGTTAAACTAGATACAACTAGCTCAACTGAGTTTAACTCACTTAACTGAGTTAAACTAAATAACAACTCCATAAACTACTCTTCCAACTCTGTCATAAATTTTCCACTTCAGTTCTAACTGAGTCCTCCATGCATGAGCCACCAATAAACCCTAGGAATTGCGTAATTCCTTCAGCCCACTGATTTGCCAAATCTGTTCACTGAAATAAAGTGCTCCAAGAGAATAAGTTGATGTTTATTGTCGGATTATTATTAAGAGCTAATAATAATCGACATGCACCTATTTTTAGATCGACGATCTATAAATAGACTTCACCCAATATTCTAAAAATAGAATTTCATCTACTTTCCACATTTGACCAACCATATACAAATAGCATCCTGGAACTTATAGAATATGCTCACCATGTCTAAAAATAGAAATACACCTAAAAATAGCATGTGGGCCCCACTTAGTGAAGGTGCTTACTTTTCACTAAGCTCATCATCTTGTTGAATCTCAACATTAATGACCCAAGACCCAGAAGCATCTCGGAGGAGTGAAATCTTGCCCCCTTACAGACCACCAGCGGGTTATTCCAGGTGGTGTGGTTTTCCTTGACTAACAGTGATGAGTCAGCCTGCATTCGTGGATAGCAACGAAAGATGGATGTCCTCACTGTTGGTTTGACAACTGAGTTTTGATAGGTTTTCCCAATGTGTAAAAAAAAAATAGACGAAACAATTTTTTGGTCGTAAACTAGCAATACAATTTTCATAGAAATTGTGACTTCTTGTTATTTAAAATACACTTTTGAATGCAAAAATGGATTTAGCACCCTCAAAAACCCTTGAGACACATAATCTTTGTAAATTAAATAACTTAGACTTCTGATTTTTTAAAATATGTATCATATTTTGAACAAAATTGATTAAAAAAATGCTCGAAAAATAATCATTTTTTCTATTAGTTAGAATACACCTTTAATAATAAATATATTGTGCATATTGGGTTTGTGGCATACATTATTATTATTATTATCCAATTTTAAAGTCACATGAAATTGGTGTATGAGACCCCCTTGTTTGTGGGAGGAGAGACCCACCTCAACACAATGATTTGACTCCTGATTCTAAGAATGCATACATACTCTACCCCCTCTAGTTTTGAACTTGTGACCTCTTAAGAGGAAACTCATGCTCTTAACTATGTTTGTTTAGCTAAGAGCTAACTTAGTAAAACAAATTATAGCCCAAAAGTAGAGACATATGGCAGGTGTGAAATAAGAATGTTGAGTCAACACATTCATACATAGCCGCCAGTGATAATGGTTCCCACTTAAAAATGAGTGAGTTATAATAAGTTTTTCGGCTATGTAAATTTACATACTTTTATATGTATATATATATATATATATATACCTTGGTCGTGGTTTGGTGTTTACCTTGACATTGGTTTAGGCGGTTATCTAGCCAAATCAGAGCAGCAGCAGCACGATGGTATTAATGCAAAATGAAATTTGATATATAATATGCCACTGCATATTGCATACACAATTATAACCAAAAAATTGTACACCAAACTACGTACAGGATCGATCCAAGCGAGGTAACTAATTACAAGACAACCGCGTTCTAGTGCGATCAGCCACCATCAATTTTCATTCATTTACAAGATGAATACTAAATTTCAGCAGGTTTGGCGAAAGCGTTTGGAGGAGGGCGTGGCCACTGGCATATTCGAATTTGCCAGTCCCTCCAATCACACCGACCTCCCTTTGAGGCAAGGCAATGTTGTCCACACCAGAAAATTCAATGGAGTTGCTTCCACAACATTCATATTCATCTGGAAAATCTACTTCATCTTCCCAAAGTGTGACCATTAAATACAATAGGAAAGTGGTGTGTTCGTCTTCATCACTGGGAACATGATAACCCTTCACTTTCCCCACCACGGCAGAGTGGGGATCACGACCTTGCCTTAAGGAGCCCTCGAAAATGCAGGGACGTGTAGGGTTCTGTAGAAATTCAAAAGCTGAAACAGAACCCTCCGGGGACCGTGGATTGAAATCATTATAACTAATTGGTTTTAATGGAGAGGTTGCAGCAGCAGCATCAACATCATAGACTGGCAATCCTCCTCCTCCTGCACTCAAAGTTAAGGCTAAATCTGAGCCTGCAGATTCTGAACCACTCAGAGATATTTTGGCAGTGGGGGAATTGCCACCTTCTTCTTCAGCGTGCATGAAGAATGTCAACAATGTCGTTTTCAACTCATGATTATCTTCTTCATCCTTCAGATTTCTTGCTGCGTGTATCCCTTCGATCCCACTACATATAATCATTGCCACTGCCATAATTAGAACAAGCGCAGTACGGCTACAAGAAATCAAAATCGCCATGATGGTGATTCTTATCTAACCCAATACTCTGCTTAACTGAATGAATAAACGAAAGTCTGATCCGTTGATACTGGGATGGGGAGATGTGTTTATATAGTCTGGCCAGTGTTGAACATGAGATAATATCTGCCAAACCAAAAATGTAGAGTCAAGATTAGGTTTACCAAGAGCTTTTGAAATAATAAATCAAATATTGATAAAGGATTGTAGCTTTGGCGTGCATCAGCAAATGAAATAAATGGTCACAAATGATCCTTGAGCAACCTGCTCGCAATTACTTTTCTTCTTCTTAAGTTCAGTGGTGTTTCTGAGGATGACGAAGAGATTAAAGCGAGTTTGTTTGGGAGAGTAAGTTTGGGGTGACGGGTATAGTTTACAAGTTGGAGCAGGTACTATTGCTTTGTGACCTGCTCTTGCTTGACTGGAATTGGGCGTATATTACGCACCTCATTGTATCACCTTATCCCACCTTAAGATAGGGTCAATTCAATATAAAAATGTGCTTAGGGAAACAACTAAACGAGTAAATTATTGAATGATGCAGAGCACAAATGGCTTAAGACCTAACTCATCATCCTTCCGAAAGATGGAATCCGGTGATCCGAAGATCGGCTATGTCGCTCTTCTAAACTTATTTGGGGCTATAAAGCTTTATCCATACTCTAAGGGTAATCCATGCCTCTTTTCACTAGTATAAAGTGTAACTAGTAGATCTCCTTCGTTATGTTCAAATCACATGAGCATGTGAAAAATTCCACATAGAAGTCAACGTGCTTTGGGGAGATTACTATTTCAATACAAGTATAAAGGTTTATAAACATTGAATGGATTTGGACTGAATTAATTACCCAAGGTTGGACAACATGACCTGTGGGGATTTTTTCATCTAGCTTTTTTGAACCACAACAGCGAAACATACCTAATTTGTTATTTATTTTATTTTATTTTTAAATTATTGGTCGATAGAATATAGTATTTTTTGCATTCTAAATTTTTTTGGAATTTGTTTGAAATTTTTAAAAGTCATTTTTAAGGTTAAAACTCTGCAAACAAAGTTCTTATCCTCTTGATGTTGTTTTACACTTGGAAAACTTTCCAATGGCACAAAAGCCGCCTTAATCAAAGTTCATATTTATAAGTTATGCTTTTGGCAACTTGACCTATCATGTCGACCACCATGGTAGCAAGTGGATGCCACATAAGTTTACAGTATTCACACATGTGGAGCTAGTCACTTGCGTACTTTCAAGATGATTCTAAAGAGTCAAAATCCCTAACATTCTTGGGAGTTGCGGCATGTGAAAACATTAATCGTTACGCTAGACTCTTCTCAAGCTATGTTAAATATTATGTCACTATGAAAGGAAGATGTTTCATTCTTAGTGTATCGCTTACAATTTCATAGTTTAGCAAAGCATCTAGAAGTGGGACAATAAAGCATAACAAAGGAAGTAGAAGATCCTATAGTAGTCATACAAGCCACGATGCTCGTGGCAACTCCATAATGAGTACTAATTTCTTCTTATTTGCATTTTATAACTAAGAATAAAAGAGTAGAGCATAGATATCACCTACGCGTCGGGCTTATCTCATATTAGATTTTCCTAGGGTATATAATGTGTTCATTGTGTGAGTGGTGTGTTATTTGCTCTTCATTTTAATTTCAACTATTTTAGTAGTTTAGTGCATTAAATTAGTAACATTTTAAAATGTGAATCTTAAGTAAAGCACTACATAACAATAGATTGCATAAACTTGTAGATATGTCATCACAAACTTTTACATAACAATAGATTGCATAAAATTGTAGATATATTGTCACAAACTATTCCATTGAAATATCCATGGTAGGTGCTAGAGCACAATGGTATTATATTTTTGGGACTTTTGTGGGAATTTGTAGAATCTAGGAAGTGGTATAAAAAATAAGTATTAAAACCCTATCCAGGGCGAATGAGTATTGTACAATAACAATCCATGAGATAAATTAGAGGTGATATTTTCAAAGTTGGAAGTACAAGTTGTTGACATTATTTACAACATGACTACCCTCATGGAAACTTTAGAGAATAAGTTTAGACCTTTTGGGGAGTTTGTTAGCTCTAATCAGAAGTTCTCGTAAAGCAAAAATCCAAACATAACAAATACCCTAAAAATGAGTTTAACAAAGAGAGACAAAGTTCCAATGCCATCACTTCTTCTTAATCTATGTTTAAAGTGGAAGTGAAAGTGGAAATCGAGCCATATCAAGGTGAGATTGTGTTGTTAAGTTGAATAAATGGTTTCAATAGTTAGAAGTTCATTTCAATATTCATAATATTGGACAAGAGAAAAATATTTTATTTGCATGATTAGAGTATGTAAGTTCATATCATGGAGTCCAAAAATGGTCATTATATTGGGTACATCTCCCAAGAACTTAGACACACTCGTCAAGTATTTGGGTGGTCTACATATTCACTTACGAAGGCAAGTGACACTCTTATAAATATGAACTTATAAATTGAACGTTGAAGTCAAGTTCCAAGGATGTGGGAAATAAGAGAGGAAAATTGAATGTTCCAAGCAAAAAAACCACTAAGATGCTTTCCAAGAGGGAAAAAAGAAGTGGAAAGGAAAGGACAAGAAAATAATAGCCACTACACATCACTGCAAGGATGTTAACAACTATCGTAACCATTGTAATATAGATGGCATGCCAAATTTAAGTGTTGTAAGCTAAATCTAAACCTCTAAATAATTCTAATAAAATTTCCAAGAAGAACATGCTCATTATAGATTCACACAACTAGGTGGAGCAATGTTATGAACTTAACAAGAGCTGTAACCTCAAAACAAGAACACTAGCCCAAAAAAACCCATTTTTTGTGCAAAAAACATGAAAAACACTCTCAAATAAAAAAGTGGAGACGTTGCATCACCTTATTCTTTTAGATTTAAAATTCCAACATTTTTTGGACATGGAATTAAAAACCAAAATCATGATCTTGTAAAACCTTAAAATTTCAACAATTTTCAATCATGGCGTTAAATATCAAATAGCGTGACTCTAAAAAACCTTAAAATTCCGACATTTTTAAACAATGGAATTAAAACCAAATATCATTAGTACATAAAACTTAAAATTTCAACCTTTTCCAACCATGGCATTATAAACCAAATATATTTATTAGAAAAAATGTTAAAAACCAACAACTAAATCAAAGAGTAACTCTACCAAATACATTTTTTCTAAAGACTAAAAATATAGCTCTTTTGAGATCTTTCCCTAAAACAACTTGATCTATTTTTAATAGAACACTAAAATTGCAATTTTTTTTAAGTATGGTTTATAAAATTATCCAATGTACATAAAATCATGAAAAACACCCTTAAAAAGTATGATGTATTGCAACTTTTTTTTTAATTTTTAATTAAAAATATGAATATTTTTTTATTTTTTAATTAAAAAACAAATTCCAAACTAAAAAAATTGATTAAAATAAAAAATCAACCTAATAAAAAAAAAATTTAAAAATTAAAAATTATATATATATATAAAATAATAATTAAAAAATATTTATAAAAAGAAAAAATAACAACAGAAAATATATATTGATTTTTTATATTAAATTTTTTTTTTTTAAGGAAAAATAAATTAATTAAAAAAATACATGAAAAATAATGTAAAAGAAATTATATATATATATATATATTAAAATTTTTTAGAAAATATCTCCAATCAAAGCTAAAATGACATTAAGTTAATAATGGGATGCAAATATATTTGGATATGAGAGGTCTTTTGAAAATTTTATAGTTAGAATGAGAATAAATTCTATGTAATGTGGAGCTTTTATTTAGGGATTTGGATTGATCTTGTGTGTTCAATTCCAAATCTCCAAAACAATTTGGTAGCTCTTGTTTTTTAAGAATTATAAGGGTTTTAGGTTGGATCTTAGATCTTTTAATATAAAATTTAATACCCGTGAAGGTCAACCAACAACAATAAAGTTTTAAATTCTTAATATATTTAATATATATATATATATATATATATATATATATATATATAATTAAAAAAATATTTAAAAATTAATCACAAATAACAATTATAAAATATTTAAAAAAAATTTGGAAAAAAAAACAAAAATTATTTTAAAAACATAACTAGGAAAAAAAAAAATGTGTGTGTGTGTGTTCTATAATGTGTGTGGGGGAAGACGGTGCAACAAGTTGCTTGGTCAGCCCCGTGGTAGATGGGCATTGCATTACCTCACATGAATCAAAAAGACATTACAGGTTCAACTAATCATTGTTGGAAAATGAAACTAGTTTCAGTTTTCATAATTCTTAATGTACTCGTGTTAATATGTATATCTTATGTAACAAACAAAAGAAGTAAGAAAAAATATTATTTTAGAGCAGGGGTTTCATGCTTCTTGTTGATGGTCTTCTAGGTAAAAGCATGTTCTTCATGATTCTAGGGTTTGTTAGGTCATAGGATTTATTGTCATGAGTCAAGAGAGTCAACATCATGATTATAAGACCCATCTGGGCAAGATGTACCTTGTAAAAGAATTTATTTTGAGTCAAAGAAGTCAAAATAATCCTCTTAGCACAAGTTAGCCCTACCAAATATAATTCGGCCCAAAGAGGGGTATTTGACCCACCAAGAAGAGTATAAATAGAATGTGTTTGATCTCATTTGCTCACCAATTCAATTTGCAATTAAGGAGCTCAACTTGAAGTGTGGATTTCAAGAGCAAGTTCAAGAAAAGCAAGGAAAAAGGAAGCAAAAGCTGGAACGAAAGGAAATTGAATTTTTGGTCAAGGTTTGCCCTAGTTTTCTCTCACACATGCAAGGATACTGATTTATAGCAAGGGTCGAAGTAGCAGAACAACTCCAGGTCTGAAATCTTGTTGTTGGGAACTGAAATTCTGATTTTGGTGCAGTTTTGGAAGGATTTGTCTCTCGTTGACTTGGTTTATATTTGACCTAATTGGAAGGTCTTCTTAGAGGGTTTCCTTGGTGTTGTATGAGGCTTTGGTCTTGTGGTTTGGGTCTTGGCTTTCTAATTTGAAGTAGATTCTATAAAAAGAGAATATTTTTTTTGGGTTTTCCCCTTGAAGGGGTTTTTCCCTGGCTTGGAGCCTAATTAATGTCCATTGTATTTACTATTTTACTCTTGATAATTGTTTGATGAAGAAGATATAATAAATAACATCAGAAGATAAATAAAGTTTACAATAAATTGTTAATATTAAGGATAATCTGAATTAATAGTTGCCCTATTGCATTCTCCAACATGGTATCAGAGCTCAGGTAAATAAAAGAGGGCGGCTGGAAGGATACAAAGAAGAGGTTTATTGTCAAGGGGAATCAGTTGTAGAAGGACACATGAAAATAAGTAGAATACATATTGACCTAGAAGGAGGGTTATTGCACTGAAGAAAACCTCATCATCAAGCTCTAATTGGGAGTTCTTTTGTATACTTCATCATCTCGATAAAATAAGGATGAAACAAGGAGTCTTGGGATCATCATTCACTCTTTGAAGTTGTTTGAAATAACTTATTGTTGAAGGCGTCCTAGAAGACATCTAGGGCATATTTGAAATCTCTTTGGAGGTATTGAAAAATTGAAGATAGTTGGAGACATCATCTAGAAGAAGGACTCTTATTCGAAAAGTAAGTATTATATTATTTTATATATCTCAATATACAGATAACATGGCTTCATTTTGCAAGGAGAGTAACAAGCTTTGTGGATCTGCAAATTTCCTAGCATGGAAGAAAATAATTGAATTGGCACTCACAAAAAATGAAGGCATGGAGTATTTTCTTTGTGAAGTTACTGAACCTAAAAAAATATAATAAGGGATAAGTAAGAGAAAAAAGAATCATTGTGGAATCATTAAAAGAATATCTTGTTCCTTTTGTTGTTGATTTGAAGACATTTACGGCTATGTATGATAAGCTAGTAAAGTCATACTCCATGAGTACATCAGGTAAAAAGGTTTCCTTGAGAAATCAACTATATAGAACAATTAAATCCAAGGATGAATAAATGGCCACATATCTAACGAAGATCTCTCAAATAAGGGATCAATTTAAAGGGCTTGGGGAGACTATTTCCAATTCTGAAATGACTCTTTGTGTATTGAATGCTTTTCCACCTCATTGCATTATATTTGCAACTAGCATATAATCAAAGAAATATACTACACCCTTTGATGAATTATGGGCTCAATGCATATTGGAAGAATCTAGAATCAAGGAAAAGGATGATACTGAATTAATTGGAAGATATCAAGCCTTCATTGCAAGAACCAAGAAGTTGAAGAAAGGGAAGTTTGGAAATTCCAAGAAGAAGACAGACATGTCCAAGATTCAATGCTTTAGATGCAATGAGTATAGACACTACAAAAGGGATTGTCCAAACATCAAAGTGAACAACAAAAGGAAAGAAAGAAGTAAAGCTCGCATAGTTGACGAAAGGGGAGAACCTGAGGAGAAGTCTAAAGGAGAACATACCAAGGATATTTAATATTGAATGAAGTCTCATCTATGTCAGGTTCTTTATGAATTTTTTTCTTTCTTTTATTCAGTAGAAAGTAGAGTAGCATGCAAGAGATAGAAGCACACGATAGTAAAACAATTACAATCTACTATTTTAATTTTCTTTGGGAAATATCGTCTAGTTTAAAATAAAGTAAGAAATTTGGAACCACGTTGCATATAATAGTTCATCCAAGTATAACATCATGTTAGAGGTTGTCATTTTGAAAAGAAGGATCATCAAAAACCTATAAGAATCATCATTGTATAATATTCTTGGAAGCAACATTATGACTAGTATTTATATGTTTAAAAAATGAAGGAATTCTAATGGTTAATTTATAGTATGAAAGGCATAATGAAATTATTTCTCTTCTGGGAAAATAAAAATTATCTCTAGCAAATATGAGAAGCAATATTGAACAAAGGATGGCTATATTATTATATGAAAGAAAAGGTATACATATTTGAGGTTATTCTTCCCTAAAGCATGGTTCATATCTACAAGAATCATGAAGGAATATTTAGTTGTGAATGTGTTTGGAAAGTCTTCCATATGGTTGCATGATGCTCGAAAGAAGAAACTTAAGATACTTTGGAATGAGTAGAGATCAAGACCCTATGAAAATTTCATGGAATATGACAATGTTGATCAACATAAAGTATAGTATCAAGAAGAAAGAGAGGGAGTTAACAATGACAACTCCAAGGAAGATATTGTAGCTTGGTAATCAAGCTTCAATCCATGGGCATTATGTTTGAAATGAATGCATAGATGGATTTCTATATAATGTGGATATGAATCATACGAAATTTTTTTGATCTCGAAGAACTCAACTAAGTTTATGCTTTGATGTGAAGGGCGATCATGACAAGGTAAGTCTAATATTTAATATTTTGATATTGGTTATCTTGTTAACATATTGTTTTGCTACTTATGAAGATATTGTAGGAATACATGATGACAGTTGAGGCTAGTTCAACTGTGGGTATAAAACTCAATTCAAAAAACACATGAATTGAGTATATGATATTGACAATCCTTGGAAGGTTATGAAATCAAGGTGTTGCATCATCACCTTAGATTGAGAGGTAGTAGTGAAATAAAATAACCTAATGTTCATCAACTAAGATCACTTTCATGAGGAAGTTCTGACTATCTTGAACTTTGACAAGGTTTAACATAATTCCTTCATTATGATTAGAGGAAAGTGGCATGCTAAGTTGATGACCTGAATCCATCAGTAGACTAAAGGAATAATATGGCTCCATAATATCCATGAAGGAAAGAAGCCTAATATGATGAAATACTATGAAGAACCAGGAGTTGATGTATTTATGAAAAAAAAATAGAGATCTCATGGTTATGAATTCCCAATCAAAAGGAAGTGGAAGAATCTCCTCTATATTTTAGAGGGAGTAAAGGAGTCTCCTTAAATAGGAGAAAGGATATATTCCCTAGTAAAAAGGGAATGGAGATCTACTCTCTGGTTGAGAGGGAGTGATGTTGAACATCAAATTTGTATTCTCTTTTTCATGTGTCATGCACTTGACCAAGACTAGCAGCCATAAGTCTAAGTGAAGTTCATGGATGGATAATGGAGAGTGAAGGATTTAATAAGCATGTGTTACTTACTTTAGGATAGAAAAATCCAAGATAGGAAGTGGACCGACACTCTTTGAGGATTGGACATGTATTTGAGATAAGAGTGGTCGAAAAGGACCAATATTATTTTAGGATTGGGAATCCAAGATAATAATAGTCATAAAAGGACATACCTAGTGAACATCTGGATGGGGTATGTTCCTTGTATAGGTAGTGTGGAATCTTACGTAAAACCTCCCAACATTATGCTCTTGTATATGAAAGAGATTTTCAAAGTTAAGGCCTTACAATGTTGACAATGGTAATCACGATGATGATGCTTAAAGATGGCTTATCAATATGATTCTTCTCATGAGAAATCTTTAGTTTGAGAATGATGTTGTACTAGGTGTACAATTATGAATACCTCCCTAGTTAAGAGGGAGTGTTTGAAAATGAAACTAGTTTCAATCTTCATAATTTTTATTGTACTCATGTCAATATGTATATCTTATATAACAAACAAAAGAAGAAAAAATATTATTTTAGAGCATGGGTTTCATGCTTCTTGTTGATGGTCTTCTAGGTAAAAGCATGTTCTTCATGCAGGCTAGGGTTTTTTAGGTCATAGGATTTATTTTCATGAGTCAAGAGAGTCAAAATAATTATTATAAGACCCATCTAGGCAAGATGTACCTTGTAAAATAATTTATTTTGAGTCAAAGAAGTCAAAATAAGCCTCCTTGCACATGTCAGCCTTGCCAAAGACAAGTTGTCCCAAAGAGGGGTATTCAACCCACCCAAAAGAGTATAAATAGAAGTTTTTCTACCTAATTTTCTCATCAATTTGATCTACAATCAAGGAGCTCGACTTGAAGTATGAATTTCAAGAAGAAGGTTAATAAAATCAAGGAAGAAGGAAGAGAATATGGAATGAAGGGAAATCGAAGTTTTGGTCAAGGTTTGCCCTATTTTTCTCTCACGTGTGTGAGGATATTGATTTTTTGCATGGGTCGAAGTTGTTGAACAACTGCACGTCTAAAATTTTGTTGTTGAGGGCCGAAATTCTGAGTTTGGTATAGTTCTGGAAGGATTTGTCTCTCATTGAATTTGTTTGGATTTGAACTAATTAGAAGGTCTTCTTAAATGTTTTCCTTGGTGTTTGAGGAGGCTTCAGTATTGTGTTTTGTGCCTTGGTTTTCTCATTCGAAGTAGCTTCTGTAAGAAGAGAAGTTTTTATGGGAGCCTAATTTATGTGTCCATTCTCTTTACTATTTTACTCTTGATAATTGTTTGATGAAGAAGATATAATAAAGAAACATAAGAAGATAAATAAATTTCACAAGCAAATGTTAAGATTAAGGAGGAATTGAATTAATAGATTCCCTATTGCATTCTCCAAAAATCATTATCATCAAATTTTATGGCAGATGGTCTCAACCTGCCTAGTGGGAAACTAGCTATTTTTTACCATTTGTTGATAAACTAGAAAGTCCAAAAATACAAAAGAAGTGGCATTTGCAGCATCACTAAATAGTCTATAATACATTATACAATAAAATGATAACAAAAAACATCTATCAACTATAAGTTAGATGAATTCACTTGTGCCAGGTCTCTTGCACTGGATCCTGAAGGGGATAATAAGGTGGTGTTTCATGGGATGTGAAGCTCAATTTAATCCATACGAGTGTTCATCCTCTCCATATAGAATTTTATGGTGTGTTTCTTTCTTTTGACATCTACAAGGTGGGAAAAGATATTGTACTTATCTTATTTCCTTTACATCAGGATCCTACCCATCAAAGTCTTCATTTTCCAATAAAAAAAAGAGCTTGTATATATAGATTCCTTCAGCCCAAACTCCTCTAATAACTCTAATTCTGACATGGCATGATGATTTTTGGAATCCATGCTTTCAATAATTTTCAATTCATTGTGAATATCATTGGGGATGGTCGTGTGGAAGGATTTGGTAACCTCATGGGCTTGTATATGGTCGCAATTACATCCATGGGGACCTTGACCCCCCCCCCCCCCCCCCCCCCACCTCTCTGGCTTCTCATGTGTTGTCCCTGCATGGTGTCAATTTGTCAAGGTATACCATAAATTACAAAAAAACATAAGATACAGTATAATAAATACTGAAGAGTAGGGCCATATCAAGGATTTGAGAACTATAACCATAGGAAAAAAAACATAAATAAGACCACAAATAAGGTATAAGCCCACAACATATAGAAATAAATTCACCCAAAGTATATTTAAATCAATTAGCATCCCTCCCCCATATGAAGAATGAGACGCTAAATAACAATAATTTCCATGGAAAATCCAGTGAACCCAAACAATGAAATGGATCCACAACAAATCTATGAGCATTGACACTTCAGGTAAAATTTTCCTTACTAATACCACAACTAAAATAGAGGCTCGCAATAGATAGACATAAGCTATACCAAGTTCCAATTAATACAGTCGAAAACCCTCCCTCAAACCTAAATTGGAGCACTAATTTACCCCAATTGCCACAACAAGAACAATAAACCTGTGCCATGAGCTAACTAATGTTGTCACCACTGGAAATCACTAACTATCTAACATGTCATATTTCAAGCCACAAAGCAACTATAATGTAATAATATCTAGGTGAATTCAAAGCTACTCATAGAGAGGCGTACTTCATTTTTTGCATGGAAGGTGTGTCAGATATCCTAGATGTTGCAGGCATGATGGTTGTTAGTATGAAATATTTTGGAAGGTGTACCAAAAATACCTCATTTAAGTCATGAGTGACTAGTGGCCCTAACAACAATTTTGGCAGCCCATACTTCATATCTGCAATAAATATGTGAGGAAAACTACAAAAACAATGGATTTATGCAAATCTAAAAGCACAAACAGAAAATATAAAAGCCGATGTAAAAACCCAATCTTGGAAAATATTTGAAAGAAAATAATTGTATTAATACACATGGTGAAGGAGATTTACAAAAGGTCGTAAGTACCCCTCAATGGGATGGGTCCTTTGATGTCCTCGTCGCTTCAGAATTTATATCTTCCTCTCTCTCGAATGTGTGAAACCCAGACAATGTAGAACTCGAAAATGGGAGCTTGAATGGTATGTGACAATAATGGCGACGATGATAATAATGTATGAAAACCCTCTTATTTATAGCAAAGTATTGAGTTGATCTCGAAAATAGAGAATAATAAAATATTATTGACCAAAATCTAGATATAACCGCTTGTAATGAAAAGATATTTAAAATGGTTAAGTACCTTTATTTAGAAATAATTAGAAAACAAATGATTTATTAATTATTTTGCAAATAATAAGAAATGTGTGAAAATGAAATAAATATTAAATCATTATTTAACAATTATTTCAAAAATGGAAATAAGGAACAATAAACAAATAATGATTTCTTTAATTATTCCTATGTGATTTCGTCAAATGTGAAAAGGAATATTTATTTAATAACTATTCCTAGAGAAAATTAAATAAATAATGGTTATTTAATTATTCTCATGGGTTTTAATCGAAAATAACTTAATAATAGCGGTTTATTAAATTATATCTTATAGTGAAAGTGATTTGACTATGGTAAAATTAAACTCACATGGTGTATTTCGATCCACCTAGTTAGGAATGGCTAGTGATCAGTTTTTGGTGATAACAGATTGCCCCCCAACATACGAGCATTAAGAGAAAATCGTATGACCTAAATACGTTGTAAGTTACACTTCCACAAGACATCAAAGGGGAGCCAGAGAGAGCGAGAGAGACGACTGAAGCAATGTGAGGAAGGACAAAAATTGAGGGGGAAAGACCTACTAAACTTATATATGTCTCATTTTGTTTTGACATACATGATCTCAAATGAGGCGAGGGAGGCATACCCATCCCCTCCGAGACAACTGAGTACAAAGAATATTGGTGAGCCCAGCAATGTGGGACTGAGCTACAAAGTGCATAATACACGAGCCACTAACATCAATGGGATAGGACATAATACATTGAATCCCATATACATAATGCGCCTAGAAAAACTAGGCCAGGACTGAATACAATAACATCTGAGTACATGAGACATAATGTCCCTCCAGCTGACCTGGGGAGGGGGGCCCACAAATAAAGAAGCCATGCTAAATAGGAAAGGGATCTGAAGATCTGAATGGATCATTTGAATGAAACATGCATGTTGTGGGCTTTGCAAGCGGTTGGAACCGAACCCATAAAATTTGCACCGAACCCATCAAATCTGCAGAACTGCATCTAAGGCTGAAGCATGATCTGAGGTCATCTAGGCATGTGGGGGGATACCTGAAGGGCCACCCCCTCATGAGGTCTGAAACATTTCACACGCACCCGGGAATCACTGGTACAATCTGTTGGATCACCGGACTATTAAGTGTATAATTCTCGATCGTGCAATAATGAGTTGGGATCGAGCATGTGAGAAACAACCAAGTCAAAGGGAAATGATGATTCCCTTTTCTTTCTCTGAGGTATCAAAAAATGATGAAAGCTGGAACCAAGGTACATCGCCCTCTAGACCGTTCTTCTGGAATGAATGTGCTAAAGTCGATAGAAGAGGGCCTGCCAGAGCTGAGGCAATAAGTAATCCTCAACTAAGGCATGGGGATCATATTAGACTGAATGGTGGACTGACACCAGCGATAATAATGGAGGTACATAAACTGAGAGGAAGCCTGACGACTTCCCTTGTCATAGAAAAAAATGCAAGGTTGACCTGGTAGCGACTGACTCGATGCCAGAGGGGATTGTCAAGTACTCAGACAGAATATTTTTTATGATAAATAGTATACATGGAAGTCAATAATAGAAAAATGGGATGAATGTGATGCAAAAATGGATGGAATACTACAACAGGACATAATGGGACTCGAAACTGACTCCATAAAATGCAAGGATGAATCATCTTGGATGCTCTGAACAAGGGTGAGTCGATGATGCTGCCACACAGCATAGGCCTAGGGGGACCGTAAAAACATGAGTAAATAAGGTTTATCCATGACAAAAATTGATACACAAGATGTAAATTCCAAGGAAATGTGGTACCGAAGTATAGGAGGCTCATATGAAGAAATTTGGTTTGAATTGGTAGCAAAGCGAAACTTCATGGAAAAAATGGGTTCCAGGTGAAGTGTCAAATTACCAAAAATAAAGTAAGTCCCATTATATAACTTGGTGAGATCTTTCTAATGGTGTTGACAGTTCATTGAAATCGAGCTACGTTTTGGTCGCAATTGGCGAAAGAAAAAAAACTAGGGTGTTTCCTATAGAAGGGTGATCTCCCCAAAAATCTAATACATTTGCTAAGTCAGTTGTGGAGAATTTGGAGAGGAGTAGAAGGCCCTAAATATTGTGCAGATCGTAGCAGAAAAATTGACCAGAATCCGGATTTTCAAGTTGGAGGTAGGTGGCCTAACCTTACTTGTCATTTTCAGTGGTTTATATTTTCATATGAGGGCCTCAGCTAGCTGTGGGGGGCCCCTACCCTTCCTCATGGTCGCAACGCACTTCATGGGGCCTTTTCAACATTTTGGAATGCTTAAACTAGGATAAAAAATGCATTCAATACTATTTTGAGGGGGAAAACAACATTTTTGGAAAGGAGGAAAGGCAATGTGGGGGGCATGTTCCAAGATGAAGCTAAGGTCTTGTGATGCATGCCTTTAAATATGAATTGAGAAAACATGATGTTTTCTTGCAAGTATGGAAGAGATGAAGGTGCCATGGTGTGAACATGACTTAGAGACTCTTCGTGCAGAGATTCAGGAGGATCTGGCAGTCAGAGGGGTTTTGGCTCATTATGGGGTTCTTAAGTTCTTGGATAACCCATTGATGAGAGTTGGTGAACCCTTGTTTTCGAGGATAGTGAGATACTGAGACCTAGACTAGGAGGTGCTCGTGGTATAGGGCCATAGGATCGAGCTGATGATCCGGGACATATATTTTCTGACAAGATTCCCCCCCTTTGGGATGGTAGGGGAGATACATCTAGTGTTGCCTCTTGGGAGGGAAATAGGTGATTTTTTTTACCGTCATTGTATTATGGATGTTCGTGCAAAGGGAGGACTACTCAGATTAATGACATAGAGAGGTTCACGACACGAGCTACAACTGCATCAGTGGTACAGATATTGGGTAGTCATGTTGTGCATCACATCACTAGAGGGAAGATGATGTTAGTGGAGAGTGTGTTGAGAGGAACCTACTATGGGTGGGCCTAGATGATGTTTTTGTTGTTGAAATGATAGTTGACATTATGCAGGTAGTGGACCAATGATAACTATGCATTTGGAACAGTTATATGTTCATTCTTCTTTGAGAATTTCCCTACCATTTATCCACATGTACAGATCCGAGATGGGGGCCCATAGGAGGGGGGGGGAGGCAGACGAGCATTCCAACCTGAGTTTTTTTCACATTGGTACTGGATGCCACTGTACATAGATGACTATATGTATAGTGGCATGAACTATCAAGGTGATCCTGACTCTCCCCTACCGTTAGGATGAGCATGGGGCCCAAATGGTAAGTGAAAGTTACTATATTTTCGGCTTCATTTAAAGTATTATAAAGTATGTATATGTGGTATTTATTTCCAAACATGTGTGATTCAGATATAGCACCGGTGAAATTGGTAGGATATGTAGGTCGAGCCATAACGCCTGGGGCTGCAGATCAGGGTGGATCGACATCATGACAGAGACCAGACAGTGATGCTCTGCTAGATTACCTCCATCGTAGATTCAATGTACTGCTAACCGGGGTGACTGAGCATGGATGGAATGAGTTAGAATATCGGTAAGTGTATTATTCTTCCCTCAGAGTGGCGAGGTATCACACGGCGCATAGCGATGGTCGTACAGACAGTTTGAGATCTACAAGCTAATGGTATGGAGCCATTGGCTCAAGAGGCTCCATATGATAGTGAGTAGAGATAGGGACATGTGGATCCTATTTTTTCGTTAAGTAACATGCTATGGGCATGTCAGATGTATTTATAGTAGTGGAATCCAAACACTTATATGTTTTGATATGACAATACATAACATGGTTCTGTATCTTTTATGACAATTGTAGTTCACCATTTGTTATTGTTTATGGTTGCCTTCTTGTATGTGATAAATTCCAATATATAATTTTATTTTCAATGGAATCTAAATAGTGATTTTGGGCTCTAGGAACATGATTGAATGTAATGAATTCGAATTCACGTTCCACAAGCTTCACTCATAGGTATTTTCTAAATAGGACATGATTATGCACATGATAAACACCATTCAATTGCATGACAAGTAACAGGTAATCTATACAAACATGAAGATGAAGGATGCAAGAATCAAGGGAATCATCTAACAAACCTATCACAGCATCATATTATGTCTGGTTATTGGTGGCAGATCCAATGCATACGATGTTGGAATCAACTAACAAATGCATAGGGGTGAAAATGGCCCAAGATTTTGAGAAAAGGTTCTTGGAGAAGTGACTCGCGCCATTTTCATAATCGATATGAGGTGTGGATGATGTATCCATCTAAAAGATGCAAGAAGACAACGTATGAGATGATGGGAGGGGATGCACGCTACCGAAATGCAGAATAGAAACAGATGCATGTATCTTGATGGAAAATGTTATGGATAAAATTTCTTGAGGTAGAGTGCATTACGAGGGTTAGGAATGAGTTGGCCTTCGAAATCCTCTAAAAGGTATGCGCCATTTCCCAAACACTTACAGATGATGGAAGCTCCTAGCCATGATGATTCAAACTTCCCATGCCCCAAGACATCATGATATTGGTCATACACAAGAACAAGGTCAACTTTGTGAAAGGTACGAGGGTGGAATTTTTTGTTATATTGAGCTTTGGTGCGCTTTTTGGCCACTTCAACGGTTTGCAATGCAACACAACAGTCTTCATTGGCGCGCTCAAGCATGATAAGTCGTTGTTATAAATTTTGGGTGTCCGGGAGGAGTTTGACGGCAAGGTGAAGGGAGGGGATTTCACACTCAATTAGTAAGACTACCTCCTCGCCAAAAACAAGGTGGAAAGGAGTAAACCCATTTTCGGTTTTAACAAAGGTTTTATAGGCCCAAAAAGCAGGGAAGAGCATAAGGTTCCAATTGGTCTTGTTCTTATTCACCATCCGTTGAAGCATAGTTTTAAGGATTTTATTTACCGCTTCAACTTGGCCATTGCCTTAGAGATAATAATAAAATGAATATTACTGCTCAAATCCCAACAGAGAGGATAGCTCATGCCATATCTCATCTTCGAAGTGTCATTTGCGGTCAGAAACCAATTTTTTTGGAACCCCGAATCGAGCGATAATATGGTTGAAAAAGAATAAGTTTTTAGTAGTTGTTGTGATATTGAACGTTGGCATAGCCTTAGCCCATTTGATGAAATATTCGACGTCCATGATAATATAATTGTGGTTATTAGCATATGGAGGCCGACACTCCATGAAGTCAATAACCCATTTACAGAAAGGACCAGTTGCAATGACATGATGGAAGGGAGCAAGAGGAACCCATGCCTTAGGGGCATATAACTGAAAATTAGGATAGTGTTTGACTGCCTCAATATAGTCTCTAAGGAGATAATTCCAAAAGTAATCAACACACATGATCTTCTGGGCAGTGGCCATTTTGGAGAGATGACCACCACAAGCACCATTGTTACAGGCATTGAGCACTTGCACGGCTTCAACATGTGTGAGACAACGATGAAGGACAGCGTCGACACCGCAACGATAGAGATCATCACCGATGAGGAGGTAGCAAGGAGCTTGAGGTTGAATACATCATTGATCATCAAGATTAAGATGGGGGGTGAATTTATGGGTTCAAAGATCAGTGAGAATGGAATAAATAAATCCAGCTTTCTTGAGCTTATCAATTTTGGATTTAATGGCCTCATGTCTGGAAGGATTGATGGGTCTCAAATTTTGATAGATAGGAATGGCATCGGGCCATGTGTCGATACGGTGTTCAACAATGGTGGGATCAATTTCTTCTAGGGCACAATTTTCCCCCAAGGTGATATTTTATTTGATCCCTTGTTTATTTAAAATGTTAATATTAATGGTAGGAGATATATTATCCATGTTTCCTTCTTCAAAATCATCTGGCGCAGGAATGGGATTTATAAACCAATCGACTTCACCATGGATGAAGTCTTTTGACTTCACAGCATATTGGTCATGGGTCTATTGTGGAAGGAAATACGCATGTTGGTGCATATTGTCCCAAGGATAATCATGCGTGGTCATGGCTTCCATGATGTCTTCATCTGAATGGAAGATGGGCGGACTAGAGGAAGACAGACCACTTGATATGGAGGGGCTACTTGAAGCATCGTCATGAGATACAAGATTCACATGCGCATCGAAAATAGGAGGGGACGCATGACTAGTAGATGGAATATCTACCAATGTTGAGACCTGGGTCTTCACCAAGGAAGGTTCGACCAAATCAATATGAAGAAATCCAAAAGATTCTCATGGTAGCAATGAAGGAAGGTTCGAATGGTAGCAATGATATATTTCATCTCGACATCAAGAGGAGAAATCACAATGTGTGGTTCATGTTCTCGCTCAATAATGGTTCCAGAATCTGTAGGTAAATAAGTGGTGGGTTCATTATGAGCGGCCTCTATTTCACGAAGTTCCTGATGGGTATTTCAAAAATCTTCGAGATGTGGACAGTGATAGGAATAGTTACCAAAGTTGTCACATAAAGCATAAGGGTGATTTGTGTGTAACAATTTGTTTTCCTTGGCCGAATCAGGTAAGGTAACATGGACCTCTAGGATGTTAGAGTCAGGAAATGTAGCGTTGACCACCTCTTTGAGATGAGGGAGTTCAGAAACATTATCAGTGGCACACAGAGGTGTCGGTTTTGGAGGCTTAGTAGGATATGGAGTTGTTTGGGGTGCTTTGTCTTTATTTCCCTTTTTCTGGGATTTCCCCCCTCACTAGATGCTTTCACAATAGGTGTAGGTGTCTGCTAAGGTTTTTGTGGAACTGAAGAAAAATAAGGGGAAGGTACAACCAGTTGGACCGGGGTCAAATCTGTGTAATGTTTAAGGTGATCATGTTGAGTGTTTGCGGGGGGATCGATGTACCAGACTGGGATCCCCAGAGTAATGTTGGGTAAACTCAACGTAGCCATGACAGGGACAGAGAAAATTCCTGATGGGGAGGATAAGAAAGGTATCTAACCCAAATGATAATGGCCTGGCGGAAATTCTCCTAGATGGTTAAGGCATGGAGGAATTGTTGTTGGTTGAAATGGATTAGGATATACACCAGCAGAAGGAAGTGGTCCTTGAGTAATTATACATGTATGCTGGGTTGAGTTAGGTACAGTAGGTTATGAAGGTGTTGGTTGTAGTATGGGTGTACTGGATCGCTTTTGTGCGGCCTGTGACACTTACAACATGCAAACACTAAACGAGATGGGATCATAAGGGGTAGGTGGTGGACGATAGTTGGCACCAAGAAAAGTGGAATATTTATAGAATCCTGGTGAGACATTGGTGAGGGACGAGACAACCATATCATTAGTCATGGATGAAATGTTGGTTTGAGGAGAATTCTACGACTCAGGATCATAGTACGTCAGTTGATCGACTGTAACAATCTTTCCTTTGTGGGGAAAACAAATCTTACGGAAAACCGCAGATGCGACAACTAACATGGCATAGGTGTAACTACGACCCAAAAGAATATTGTAATCCAATGGGGCATCGATGACTTCAATATCGATGGATACGGTCTTTCCAGAAATTGTTATAGGACAGTTACGAAGTAAGCCAAGGGGCTAAGATGGATGATCATCCCAAGCACAGAGAGTGATGCAGGTTGGGGACAGATTTGGTGAATTAAGTTTTTTCCAAAGACTAGCAACCATCACGCAAGTGGGGGCGCCTTCATCAATGATACAACGTTGTATAGTGGCATTTCTTATTGAGACTAGTATTTGGAAAGAAACACATGAAGGAAATGGAGGATGTTATGATTAGTCAATGTCAAAGATGATCATGTGATCATCTGAAGGATCCACAGCACCCAAGGCATTAAGTAGATCTTTCTGTTGGGAAGGGAACGACAGGAGAACTTCCAACATTGACATGGCGGAAGGAGACTGCACCAAGTCATCTACTATGTTGTATGTATCGACATATTTGGCTAAAGTAGAATTACGACGTAATGGACCTTTGGGGATCTTATTAATAACTGTTGGTAGGATAAATTGCTTTATTTTTAACCCCTTTCCTACTTCAAATTCACAACCTAAGACCTTTGTTTTAACCTCGTGACCTCCTCATTCCTGCACTATTCCAAGAATCGTGTCTATTCCTACACTAGCTTTGTATTTTCATATTTAAGGTTTGAAATGGACTTAATTAATTATTTTTATATATTTTTTACCTTTAATATTCTTTGCAACTAATATTTTATTTCCTAAAGTATTTGCTAAGCAATGTATTAATCATTGTATTAGTATGGTCGAGTGCAGGTAGGATTCCTGCACCGTTGGCAGTTCCTGCACTCTTGTGACAGCTCACTGCCCAACGCGGATATCTCATTCAGAATCATTTATCTTGAGTTAGGCTTAGAGGGGAGATAAATCAGCAAGATGATGGAGATTAGGACGTCGGTCGAATGCTTATATTCAGTATTTCGTTATAGCCGAAAGCTTAGTTTGTAACGTTGTTGTAATTTTGTTATGGTCATGGGCCTAAAGGGATATATATAATGTAGAATTCAGATAGGAGGTAGCTAGCGATAGCGATGCTACTATGATTTTGGTAATTGTAATTTTGCTGGTATCACCCTCGTTCTGGGTTGGATTTGACTTCACTATGTACATTTTCTTATTTCGAAATCTAATATAAAGGGACTCCGTCATGTTGTTTCAATTCTGCATTTTAATTCTATGTTGATGTGTTGCTAAAAGGCTGAATTTCCAAGTTTCTTAAACAGGGAAACAAGCCGATTAGCTTGGGTCCAGTCAACCCAGCTCGTTCTCCCTCTCATTTCCTTTCTTGTCAAAGGTGTGTTAATTTTGTTTGAATGCAAAGTGTGCTTTAAGTAGTTATTTCAATTCTTTCACAAAGTTCAGGTTCGATTTCATTTACAGTTATCGTGTGATGGATCCGTGGTGTGCATGCTTAGCTAAGTTTGATTTTACCTTATGTAATTTTCCTTTTCGAATCTTAGTTTATTTCTGCATGGATCCTACAAGCACATTTTTTCATGTACTAGTGCATTTCCAATTCTGCAATTCAATTCCTTTGGTTCATTACACCAAAGCGTTTCTATTTCTTTTCTTTCATAAATATCTTGACATGTTTCTGCAAGTGAGTATTCATTTCTAGACAAAATTATTTTTAATATTAAGAGTTAAAACTTAAGGATTAAAGGTGCTTTGATAAATAAGGAATAAACATTGTTATAACGCACAAATCTGTACCTGCACTTTACACTCTAAAGGAAAGGATCGAACTTCATATTCAATTATTAAGTGAAACTTTTTGAATTAAAAAGATTAAAGACGCAGATCTAATCCATATGCATAAGCCATCACAGGAACAAGCATGTTGTCATAATTAAATGATTCCTTTAATTGCATGAAAGAGTTCCTTGTTTGAAGAAAAGTGTGCCTTGACTTTCAAAGTTAATTCTTATTTTGAGATTAAGTTTGGTTGAAGCATATTTCTATTTGTGGAAGCTATTCCAGAGTTCTGTTCACCTTTGAAAATTATTTTCTTAGTTAACACGCTCTTTATTCTTTTCTAAAAGTAATTTGAAAACTTAGTGCAGGAATCTCTGTTCTGGTACAAGAATCAATATCCTGATACAGGAATAGAGTGCTCTAGTCCTAATACTTGGAGCCCCTACATCAGGATTTTAATCTTCAGTACAAGTGTAGAATATACTTCCAGCATATAAACTTTATTCCAGTATTGGTGCAAGAACATGTTGAAGTGCAGGAATAATAGTTTAGTGTAGGAAGGAAGATCTTTAAAGAAGACAAGTGTCTTCAAGGATCCAACTATCAATCTGTCATACAACTATATTGAAGATAAACATATATATTCATTCCAGCAATCATGATTGTTCGCATAAGTTTGAGAGTTCCTTTTATTCATTTCTTTGCAAATTACTTTCTTTCATATTCCAGCACTAGAATTTCTTTGGTGTTATTTTTCATGTGATCTTTCTTTTCAATTCTGAAATATTGTAATAAAGGAAGTAGGAATAGAGTTAGGAAAATTTCATATCGTTTCTGCCATTTCCTGTGCTTCGCCTCTAAGTTTTACGAAACCCCCAGGTTGACAATTAAGTGTATAAGGAGTCTTCTTAACCGCAATTCTAGCACCCAACATTTTTGCGCCGTTGTCAGGGAGGCGATTTGAAATTGGTAGGAACTTTATGTTTTCTACAATAGGGGTGAGTGTGCTATTATTTTTTCTAAAGTGTGCTTCTATTGTTTGAATAATTTTATAGGTTTTGATTTCATATTTTAAATTTGCAGCATTTTATTGAGTTTTTGTTTTGTCATTTTTTGAGATGAATGCCTAAAATGGGTAGGGGTCTGAAGCCCAATATGGGTCGAGGAAACACTGATAAATATGAAACTTTTTCTCATATTTGACCTTCTCTTGCAGGCAGAAAGTCCAAACAAACACAGACGCATCACGCAATAACTATCCACTTAGACTCGTGTGACAGTAGTTCGGGTGTGATACAACCAACAAAGGGGAAGAAGGAGATGGTTAGACTTCAAATAAAATAAACTCATACTCAACCTTCTCAACTTGTTGAGAGCGGTTCATTTGGAGGTACAAGAATGGCTGATCACGAAGACCATGCTGAGGGTTGTGGAGAAAAATAGGTACATGAGGAACAATCCACCTTCGGATTTCCAATTGTGGATCCAGACATAGTTGTGAAAATGAAGAATATTACTCCATCAAATCTTCCTCATTTCTATGGTAAGGTACACAAGGACCCATATTCTTTCTTATTTGAGTTTGATATTTTATGTAGAATTTATGATTACTCCTTAGATGCTCAGAAGTTAAAGTTGTTTCCTGCAAATATCAAGGACTCGGCACTCTACTGGTTCATGGGATTAGGAGGAAACGTTATAGCTTCTTGGGAGAAGATGAAGAGAGTGATTTTATTGAAATATGAGGAATATTGTAAAACTAGAGAGACGCAGGATGAAATCTTCACCATCGTGTAAGGTGATGATGAGACCTTGGAAGATAATCTGGAAATATTTATGTATATCCTCCAAAGGTAAGAACACAAGTTTGACCTAAGTACTATTCGAACCTTGTTTTACGTGGGTTTAATGATGATGCTAGAAGTAAATTAAATCTATTAGGACAAAGGGATATTTCTCAGAAACCTTTTGATCAGATTTGTGACCTCTGTAGGAAATTCTCAAGGAAACAATCTAGATCCGGTAAAGGAACTAGAAGTAGAAATCATAAAGCTAGATATATGGATGCTATAATTATTGGTTTGGAGAACAAAATGGACAATCTAAAAATTGAAATAATGAATATTGTTAGCAAACAAATATACTCTTTAAAATTTCAACAAAAACTTGTCATTGTCTATTTTTTTTCCAAAGTGTAGGAAAAAGCATCCTTTAATAGAATTTCCTAATGATGTTAAAGGAAATAATAAATGTGTGATTTGTGCAGAGAACCATGCCACTGAAAAATGCCCCTCCATACTTGGATTGAAAGCAGTACTCGAAGGAGGGCAACCTAAACCTGATTCATTGCATGTTATGGGATCACGGAGAAATTGGCCTCAGGTAGGTGTAGGTATGGCTCCTGAACTTCCTCCACATTATTTTGGTTATAATGTACAACCATATTCCTATCATAACAATAATCACTCTCAACCATGGCAGCATGGGAACCACTTTCAATATGGACATCCTTCCCAGTCTTGGAAACAAGGTTGGAGAGGGCCAAACCATTCACATAATTATTGTCATGCACCTATGCAATCATATCCATCTACATATGCACCTTACCCAATGAAAAAACCATCATTGCCCCAGCTAAGTCAGCCAATTCCACCATTACCTTTACCTTCACCGTTTCAACCTCCTCAACTGCATGCTTAACCCATACCAGATCCCAATAATAAAGCAGTACACATGATCCATTCTATTAAACCGCTTTTTCCACCTAGTTATCAGTCCATGTCGGTTGGATTCAATGATATCCAAATAAGATCAGGGAAGGTAGTAACATCAGAAAAACAAAAGAATCCCATGGTGATTATCGAAGAGAAAAGTGAGGAGGAAACTCCTGACCGTTCTATAAGATATGTCACCATTCAGCCCATCCCCGTACCTTTTGAGCCTTTTCCATCCTCTTCAAACCAACCTCCCTATCCATAGAGGCTAGTTATGGAGAGGAGTGACCCCGTTCCTAAGTCTAGCTTGGCTTCTAAGCTTAGGAATCTTTTCATTAAGTTCCCTTTGCTCCAAACTATCAAATAGATCCCCATATGTACAAAAACCATTAGGGAACTATGTCTCAAGAAGTCAGGAAGGAAAAGAGTAGAACCTTAAACCATTCAATTTGTTGGAAGAGTAGGAGAGTTAATGACAGGGAGTGTGCAAATGGAAAAATATACCGACCCTGGAAGCCCTATTGTATTTGTTCAGATAAGTGATTCCCTTGTCTCCAATGTTCTTATAGACCTGGGGGCATTCATTGACTTTTATGACCAAGAAAACCATGGATCAACTTGGTTTAGTCCACATTCGTCCTACTCCTATTGTGCTTGAATTGTCAAATACATACAAAATCAATTCGGGGGGAGTATTGGACGATGTGGTTGTTTCTATAGACTCTTGGGAATATCCCACAGACTTCATTGTGCTTCAGCCAAAGAATCATGTGGGAGGACATCCCTTGATATTGGGAAAACCTTGGCTTGCTACTGTTGATGCTTACATTGGATGTCGTTCTGGTGACGTGCTTTCACATAGAGATTCTAGGAATAAAGTCACCTTATATCCACCTACTAGATCTATCCAGGAGCTTCGAGATACCTTATGGCTAGATTATAGTAGTGATGATGAGACTCAGTCAGTTTCAATGATACATCAGTATCCTGAGTCAACTCAGGAGGGTGAGATACGAGACTTCTTCAACAATCTATATACCATGCCTAATGTTGAGTCATTATGTCAAATCTTTAGTCTGGATTTTCAATAAATTCATGAGTCCCAACCTTCCCCACTGTAGTCTCTAGCAGCACCTCTTTGTACTCTCGAGCTAGAAACCACTCTTGTTGAGATTAATCCAGGAAAATCTTTACATATTAGCTCAAACCTGGATCCATCCCAGCAAGAGCATCTTGTAAAATTGTTGCAAAACCATCTTGATGCCTTTGCATGAGGATACGAAGACATGAAATACATCCCTCCTGAAACTTGCACTCCTTACATTTATATTCAGGAGGGAGCCTGACCTGTTCGACAACCCTAGAGGTGCATGAACCCATCTCTAAGAGAAGTTGTGAAGGAAGAATTGCAAAAACTCTTAGATGTCGATTTTATCTATCCTATATCTGATAGCCATTTGTTCTCTCCATTGGTGTTAGTCCCGAAGAAAGATGGGAGATGCCACATTTGCATTGATTACCAAGAACTGAACAAAGCCACTCTCAAGGATTACTTTCCCATTCCTTTCATCGATCAGGTGCTTGACACCCTCGCCGGTAAAAAGTACTTTTCTCTTTTAGATGGCTTTAGCGGTTATAACCAGATACAGATCGCACCAAAGGATCAAGATAAAACCACCTTTACATGTCCATCGGGGACATTTGCATACTGAGTGCTTCCCTTTGGGTTTTGTAATGCCCCATCCACCTTTCAAAGGGCAGCGTTGGCTATTTTTTTTTACTTTTCAGTATTTGGTGATTCGTTTTTTGAAGCCCTCAAAAACTTAGAAAAAAGTGCTTTCTTGTCGCCAAGAAGCTCACCTTGCAGCTTTGAGTGACAAAAAGTGTAGATTAATGTGCAAAGGAGGAGTAGTTCTTGGCCACCTCATTTCTAACAAAGGTATCTAGGTTGACCCAGCTAAGATAGAGGTTATTTTATGTCTTCATGCACTCAAAACACAAAGGGAAGTGAGAGGATTACTAGGACATGTAGGCTACTACAGGAGATTCATTGAGAAATTTTCTAGGATATCTACCCCCCTTTTCCGATTATTAGCCAAGGACGGTGAGTTTTCTTGGTCCACAACTTCCCAACGGTCTTTTGAGATCTTAAAGGAAAAGTTACTACAGGCACTAGTTCTGAGAGGACCTAACTGGTCCCTTCCATTTCATATTTCCTCTGATGCCTCAGACACTACTATTGGCGCAGCTTTAGGACAAGAAGAAAACAAACATTCCTATGTTATCTACTTCATTAGTAAAAAATTGTCACTAAATTCAGACACTACATAATAGGATATGAAGTCTTTGTGCATACTAATCATTCAGCAATAAGATATTTGACGAATAAACCATTGACTAGTAGTAGAGTGACTAGATGGTTACTTTTTCTTCAGGAATTTAATGTTACTATTGTTGATAGACCAGGAAAGTCTAATGTTGTTGCTGATTATCTTTCTAAATTAAATAATCTTGGTGAAGTAATTCCTGTTGATGATTATTTTCCTTACAAACATATTTTTTTGTGTCAACAAATCCCCGTGGTTTGCTGACATAGCCAATTATTTAGTCACCGGAAAAACCTCACCTCACGTGTCCACTCGTGAAAAGAGGAATATCATAGAGAAAAGTGTTGCATATCATTGGGTTCAAGGAGACCTCTTTTACACTGGACTAGATCTTATTATCCGAATATGTGTGAGAGAAGACGAAGCGTTTGAAATCTTGAAATATGCTCATGATGAACCTTGCGGAGGTCATTTCACTAATAAGAGAACTGCATATAAGATTCTACGAGATGGATATTTTTTGCCTTCCTTGTTTAAGGATGCCAAACAATATGTCAAGCGATGTGATAGTTGTCAGCAAATGGACCAACCGAACCAAGCCAATGAAATGCCTTTATGTCCTCAGGTTATGATTGAGACCTTTGAAAAATGGGCTATTGATTTCATAGGACTCATAAATCCGACATCTTTAAATAAAAATCATATATTGGTTTGTACAGATTCTGTTACAAAATGGGTAGAAGCTAAAGTTGTTTCTTTTGCTACTGAAAGAGTTCTTGTAGACTTTTTACATACTGAGATATTTACTAGATTTGGTGTGCCTAGAGAGATTGTTTCTAACAATGGGCCGCGGTTTATTTCTAATCTAGTACAGGGTGTAATGGATCAATACAAATTTCAACATAGGAAATCTACATTGTATCACCAACAAGAAAATGGCCAGGTGGAATCTACAATTAAGGTAATCGAGTCCATCCTATCCAAAATAGTGAACATGCATAGAAAGGATTGGGATAGCAGATTGTCGAAAGCCTTATGGGAATATTGAACCACTACGAGGAACAGCACGGGACATACACCATATGAGTTGGTATACAGGAAACAAGTCCTTTTGCTGATAGAGTTCCAAATCAAGACCTTCCGGACTGTAGTTCAGTTGGGACTAGATCTCTCCGAGGCACAGTAGCAGTGTCTACTACATTTGACTGAGTTAGGTGAATTTAGAAGGGATTTTGTTCAATGGAATATATTGGTTCAACAATAGCACAAGAAGTGGCATGAAAATTCTATCAAGAAAAAGAAATTCCAACCAGGTGATTGGGTACTCCTTTACGATTCCAGATTTAAACATTCCAAAGGGAAATTCCACACATGCTAGATGGGACCTTATGAAGTGGTTAAAATTTTTAAAAATGGAGTGGTAGAAATCAAAACTATTGATGGGTGAGATTCAGTATTCCTTGTGAATGGGCATAGACTGAACGCATATTTTCAGCCCCTCACAAAGGAAGATTTTATGTAGCAAGTACAATAGTAATCCGAAGAAGAGATGGTAGGGGGCCATGCCAACCTATTGAAAAATTGATTCTTTCTTTTCCTGAAATTAAAATGACAAAATTTAAAAACAAAAAGAAAAAGAAAAAAATAGAAAAATATTTTCCTATGGTTGTGAAAATCAGTTTACTGACATAATCACAGAAGGATCAACTTGAAAACCAACATGCTGGCAGGGAGATCAAATTTCAATAAAATGGGAATGTTGCTTGATCTTTATATGTGCTAATTGTCGCCAAGAAAAACCAGGTTTTCAGTACAGGAACCGATCCCTTATCCAAGTTTGGGATAACTGACATGGAAATTTTGTACAAGCAATGCTCAATTCCCGCTGCATTTATTTTGGATTCAACACTACTCCGGCAAATTTAAAAGGTAAAATTCCACCCTTCATCTATTCCCATTTCGTAAATTTCCCTCTATTTTTCTTCTTTTAATCCCATGATTTACCATCCCTTTCTTCAAAATAAACTTTTCCTATCTCATTTCGTATTTTTCTCTTTTCCCCTTGAAATTTTTTTCCAAATCCCTTTTTCGTTATCTCCCTCTTGGTGGTTTCACTCTTGAATTCCCTATCGTAATTTCATTCCCATTCTAAAAATTTACCCCTTTTCCCACTTCTTTTTCCCCTCATGGATCAATTGCAGGATCTAATGTCAACTCACAAGTCAGATCAGAAGGAATATATTAACACCAAATACTAACGAATAAAACTTCCCTATTATATTCAACAAATTTTTCAAATCTAGCCTATGAAATATATTATATTAGTTTTTTTTTTTGGTTCCCTTTCTCTCTCCAGATATGCTACAAATATCCCTAGTGCAGGAATGTGTGTTCAGTGCAGGCATGTCCAGTACAAGATCATTCAAGTGCAGATATGTTCAATGCAGGATCATCCAAGTGCAGGAATGTTCGGTGCAGGAATCTGCACTGCTGAGCGCGCCCAAATATGAAAACACAGGTTCTTGTACAAGAAAAATGGTCTTCAGTGCAGGAATGTTTGATACAGTGTAGGAATATCCGATGCAAGAATGTGTATTGAAAAGCTTATTTTTGTTTTGTAAAAATCTTGTACAAGTAGAATGACTGCACCACCTTTAGACCATGGCATTCAATAATTTGAATTATGGTTAAACTTTGTTTTATCATTTACTAAATTAGGAAGAAATCATTTAAGTACAAAGACATTTTAGGTTATGAAATATTATATTTTTAATGGGTATTGTGTACACCTTATGTGAGATCATGAAGTGAATGTGGGATGGTATGATTCACCCGAAATCCAATGCTTACCTATTTTTGAAAAAATCTCATCACCTGTTAATGATATCCTTACCTCATATCCAACCTCGCATGACTGTTACATTGAATCACTATCTTAACTGCTGTCCTTTCCAAAAAATCATTGCCTACCTATACTTGAACCAATTCATGTCGCATCCGTCCCAAGGATGTAATATTAATGATGGAGTGTGACCATTGGAAGGTGTCCAATATAGTGGTGGATGGATAGCTCGGCTATCACAAAAATATTTCGACAAAGCCTTTGAGTTCTTGTCCGTGACATCCTTCCAAGGTTTTAGACAGAGATTGAGTGAATAAAAATGGAGAAATGGTGCTTGTAAGGATCAAACCATGGTCCGTGAAGGAGATGGAGAAAATGGCCAAGTAAAAGAACAACATTGCAATATTGCAGGAATTCGACTTCCTCCCATTTCTGCAAAAAATTGATGGATTCGACTCTCTCGTGGCGCTAGAATTTGCCTAAAATTTTGATGGAAGCCGATCAAAGGTGGTTTTGTTGGAATTTGAGGTCACGAAGGAGTTCATATCTCAGGCTACAGGTTTAGCAGCAGTGGGAGAACAGTGGTTTAACAAGGAGAAGATTGAGAAGAATTTGTGGCGTCGATTCGTGGTCGATCGAAAGAAAAATGTGGACTGGAAGAAAGGTCTCCCGTGTAGTGCTATGTTCGGGAAATGGAAGGACATGATTTACATATTGCAGAAATTCCTCAGCTACGAGGGTCGTTATTCATTGACCTTTTTGTATCACATATGATTGTTGCTGCATTTCAACTCAGGTAATCTCATTAATTTCCCTTATTATCTACTCAGGAGCTTGAATAAAATGTCGAAAGGTGTTCAGAAAGGGAATTAAAGCTAGGTTGCATGCAAGTTATACCACCACGGGTTGATCACAATTTTAATTAAAAAGGAGTTAGAGGTCAAAAATGTGACCTAGAAAGGATTTTTGAAGGAGTTTCGAGGAGGAGGTGCAGGGAAGTCATCCAAGAAAAAGAGTGCAAGCAATAAAGGAAAATTGTAAACCCTGACCCCGCGCCCTAACGAAACTAAGAGAAAATAGAAGTTGGTGCAGGTAGAGGACTAGAGACCTGTCATGGAAACCTCGTCCTCATAAAAAATAACAACCAAGAGTTCATCCAAGAAGAGGGTTGCCTCTTCAAGGGCAGGTCACGTTTAGTCGACCTCCCCAATATAATTGGACGACTCACCGCCTGCTTCACCAAGTGACAATAACCTCTTGGTCCTTGATGAGGTGGCAGCCTATATAGTGGTCAACAAAGGCTATGCAGAGGAGGTAGACGACACACCCTTGTCAGTCTTCCTTGTAAATATGAAAAAGAGAAAAATGATTTCAACACCCTGTGCAAGTGCAAGAAAATACCTGGCAGTGGGTTAGATGGACGACGAGGTGCAAGATACTAAAGCCCTCGATAATTTTGAAGTGTAGGGTACTGAATCCCTCGATGATTGTGAAGTGCAGGGTACTGAAGCCCTTGATAATTTTGAAGCACAATGTATTAAAACCCCTGGTAAGATAGGCGTGCAAGGTACTGAGACCCTTTGTGGCATTGAAGTTCTGGGTACTAAAGCCCTTGACGATATTTAAGAGCAGGAACTTTCTAGCCAGGGTAACCTTGACCCTGATGATGCTGACACATGTTTAGAATCGACCACCGAGAAGATTCCTGCACCAGAAGAATTGGGAGCAGAAAACTCCACCCTCTATCTAAACAGTCAGATAGAAGAGCTCAAGCAACGTATTTATGGTTTGGAGATACTAAATCAAACCATGAAATATTAGGGGATGAGAATCAGGAAAGTGTAGAGCTGGCAGGAGAAGTGAAGGAGCAGAAAAGACAAGTAAAGATTGGAAATTCTGAGCCTAAAAGTGCTATGGACGTCTTAAAAAGGTGACCCAACAACTCAAAAAGGCTTGAGGTAAGAAGGTGAAGACAGTGAAAGCAGGGATCAGCATACAAGTTCAGGATTGAAGGGAGGCTCCCTTGTTTTGGTTTTTTTAGAGCAGATAAAGGTTGTGTGAGGACACACAATAACATAGGGATGGGATAATGTTGGTAATCTAAATTGATTTATTTTTAACCCCTTTCCTACTTCAAATTCACAACCTAAGACCTATGTTTTAACCTTGTAACCTCCTCATTCCTGCACTATTCCAAGAATCATGTCTCTTCCTGCACTAGCTGTGTATTTTCATATTTAAGGTTTGCAATGGACTTAATTAAATATTTTTATAGATTTTATACCTTTAATATTCTTTGCAACTAACATTTTCTTTCCTAAAGTATTTGGTAAGAAATGTATTAATAATTGTGTTAGTATGGTCGAGTGCAGGTGGGATTCCTGCACCACTGGCAGTTCCTGCACTCTCGTGACAACTCACTACCTACCGGGGATATCTCTTTCAGAATCAGTCATCTTGATTTAGGCTCGGAGTGGAGATAATTCAACAAGATGATAGAGATTAGGATGGAAGTCGAATGCTTAGATTGGCATTTTGTTACAGCGGAAAGGCTTGGTTTGTAACATTGTTGTAATTTTGTTATGGCCGCATGCCTAAAGGGATGTATATAATGTAGAATTCAGATAGGAGGTAGCTAGCGATAACGATGCTACTATAATTTTGGTAATTTTAATTATCCTCTAGAAGTTCATGCTTGGGCTTCCCATACTTGAGGCATATGTGGTAAAAAGGGACAATCATGAGTGTAATTTCCATTTAAGCCACAGCATGAATAAGGCTTATTCGTACGAAGGGCATTATTTTTCTTGGGCTATTAACCTTATTTCTGGGTTGAGAGTTTAGGTTGATTTCCCTGAGGTTGATTAGGTGGAAGACCTTGGTTACCCTCATTACCTTGGGATGGTTGATTCCTGTTACCTTTCCCCTTATCCTTCTTCTTTGTGTTGGGGTAATTAGTCACACTCTGTTGAGCATACACTTGACCTTGAGGAGGAGGTGGTTGTTGTGGAAGAGGTTGAGGAGGCATGGGAGGTTGAGGTGCTTGTACCGAAGGGGCCGGAGCGTTAGGTGATGCATAAGAAACATATGGAGGAGGAGAAACATTGGTATAAACAGGTTGAGCAATTGCTAGCCCTGGCATCCGTTGATACGATTGGGGAAATGTGTACGGTGTGCTTTGACCTGGATAAGGGTTGACTAGTGGAAGGGGATAATTGTAGGAGGTATTGGTCCCCCCTTGGGGTTGACCATAACTCATGTGAGGGAGAGCATATGGTTTCTGATAAGTGTGTGAAAGAGATCCAATGATACCATCGGCAGCATGAGATGCCCCCGGTGCATTGGCACCACCCGGCCTAGGGAGGTATGGTATAACGATATAAAGATAACCAGATTGGGAATATATCAATTCATACTTTAGGCTATTTGGAGTGTATCTTCCTTTTTCTAAGGGAAGTGAGATGTGACATCTTTACCTATGGGGGAAAACAACGATCTAAGAAACCAATCCATATATTCACAATCTTCAAAATAAGGAGCCCTACATGTGCTCCTCCTTTTGTGCCATTCTTGGACATGGTCAGAAAGACGGGTGGAAAAAGTTTGATGAAATGAAGTCAAGAGTTCGATCTCGGTGTCATAACAGAGAGGTAAATGAAAATATGATCAGAAATATTTGGCGAGAGTTGAAAAAGTGGAATGAGAGGCACGAGGTTGGTCGACATACCACTTAGCCGCAAATCCAGTAAGCGTGTGTTGGAATAAACGAAGATGAATGGATTCATTGGTAATGGAATTAGAGTAACACCACATGTGAAATGAGCAAACATGATTAGTGGGTTCTTCTCTAGTATTTCCCTCAAAATTGGGAATGTCTGAAGGAATTTTATTAGGCATAACTGGCCAACTTGGATCATGGAGAATGGGATCATTGATAAGCTGATTAAAATCTCGGAGATTCAAACTAGCCATAAAGGGTAGAAATGTAGTAGGAGTGACCATACCATTTGAGGTTCCACTAGTGGTATTATCCGTTGTAGGACCCGAGGTACCACCTTGGTTTCCCGAACCTACATTGGTGCCTGACATGGTGGTGATATGAGGTAGAGAAGATGTAGAATAAAGGAATTTTTAGACTCAGAGTCAAAAGGCCTCGATGGAGTATTGGGAGGATTAACTCGCACCTGATGGGGAGGAGTAATATTTCCTAACGGGAACTGAGGATGAAGACCTCAAATTCATCGTGAAAAATTCCTTGTTGGTGTAATGATGTCAAGACAAAGATAACACTATAGGACAAAATGATGATAGGATAAAAATCAGAGTAACAAACAAAAATCAAACACCTAGTGCAATGGTGCCAAGTGTAAACCAACTATATAATGATGCTACTCTAATATAAGAAAAATTTTCCTATCAAATAAAAAAATACTTCTAGTCTAAAGGTTATCTAATTCCTCAAACAATCCTAAATATATTGTTTTAGATGGCCTTTAAAAGCGAAAGGTAAGGTAGAGAACCAACTGCTTCCCGCAACAAGTCCTATAAGGTTTTTTCTTAAGATTGGTCACTATGGTTACCTTCGTCCCACGGGGGTGGTAGAGTCCTGGGCTTCTTGGTAAATCAGACAATGAATGGAATTCCCTACCACGGATTGGGTAGCCCCAAGGAGAATTACTCGCGTGATGTCCTAGCCTAACCCCCTCTAAATCGAGTTTTTGATTCACTCTAGCTTTGATTGTGGGATGGTGAAGGATTTTAAGCTCCCTAAAAAGTCAATTTTTATGTATCAATGTAAATGATCGATGGGTGTTATTGGAAGCCTATCCCACCGATCCTACACCTAACTACACAAATTGTTTGGCCTTGATGCCCAAGTGGGCTTAATCTATATGTGTTAGATTATCAAGTCTGGTGTTTAGATTCTTGACTTGGCGGTGTTAACCAAGTTCACGTTCGCTTAAGGTGTGTATGTGTGTGAAAAAAATGTGTTTAGTGGATAAGTAAATTGAGCATGTTTTGTGATGTCATATGATGTTGAAATATTTTAAATAATGTTGAAATATGACAGAAAAATAAACAACAAATCAAGCAAAAACCCCACCCAAAGAAGGCTCTCAAAAAACTAGAAAAGAGAGGTAAACAAGCTTCTCAAAACACATGAAAAGGGCCTACAATATATAATTTCAATGGGACTGGGATCTAAGGCTCTATGCTGCTGAAAATGGTGCAAACTAACATCAAAAAATAGAGGTGAGATCTGATGCAAAGGACAGGTAAGAAGCTCAACAAAACAATCATACTCAAGGGGATCCTAGGGGGAAAGGCAAAAGAAAACTCAAAATAGAGTTATTATGGCTAAAAAAACTATCCAAATGGGTTTCAATAAAATGGATTAGACCCTAAAACAATGGCTGAAAGTACTGAAAACCATAGACTCCTTACTCAGCTGATCCCTTCCTATAAAGGTGGAAGTATACTAGAAACCCTAGGGATCTTGTTTATGCCTCAAAGAGACAAACTAAGTAGATACAGGCCTAAGGAGAGCTGAAACAGAGGTAAAAAAAAAACCAAACTAGTACTCTCGGCAAACGCTAAAAAATTTAGAAAAAATAAAAATAAAAAAATCTCGAAATTTTTTGAAAATGCAGTTTCTGACCTATTTTTGAATTTAAACAATGTTTTTGGGCCAAATAGGGCATTCTTCTCCTTGAAATGCACTTTTAGGGCTAAAAAGTGTGTTTTGGTCTCTGCAAATCTCAGACAACAGGTTTCAGAAGATGTTGTTGTCTCTTGCTCGGATGGTACCTGTGCCTGTGGAAAACACCAGAAAACCACCAGTAACTGTAAATTTGATAGAATAATGGGGATAAAGTTATAAATATAAAAAACAAGCTAAAAATAGTTGCAGAAAACCTTGAAATTTCTGAAGCAAAAGTCTCCTAGGAAATTGAAGTTGTTACACCAATGGAGTCGCCATTTGTTAGTATGAAATCTTTTGGAAGGGATACCAAAAAGACCTCATTTAAGTCACGAGTGACTGGTGACCCTAACAACAATTGTGGTTGTTCATACTTCAAATCTTCAACAAATATGTGAGAAAATCTACAAAAACAATGGATGTATGCAAATCTAAAAGCATAAACAACAGATATAAAATCCGATGTAAAAACCCAATCTTGGAAAATATTTGAAAGAAAATAATTATATTAATACACCTGACGAAGGAGATTTACAAAATTTCATTAGTACCCCTCAATGGGATGGGTCCTTTGATGTCCTCGTCGCTTCAGAATTTATATCTTCCTCTCTCTTGAATGTGTGAAAGCTATACAATATAGAACTCAAAAACGGGAGCTCGAATGGTATGTGACAATAATGGTGACGATGATAATGATCATGGTGAGAAATGGATGAAAACTCATCTTATTTATAGCAAAGTATTGGGTTGATCTCGAAAATGGATAATAATAAAATATTATTGACCAAAATCTAGATCTAACCGCTTGGAATACTTTATTATATTTTTGGAGAGGGAAAATATATTTAAAATGGTTAAATACCTTTATTTAGAAATAATTAACAAATAAATGATTTATTAATTATTTCGCGAATAATAAGAAAGGTGTGAAAATGAAATAACTATTAAATAATTATTTAATAATTATTTCAAATATGGAAATTAGAATAATAAACAAATAATGATTTATTTAATTATTCCTATGTGATTTAGTCAAATATGACAAAGAATATTTATTAAATAATGATTTAATAACTATTCCTAGAAAAAACTAAATAAATAATGGTTTATTTAATGATTATAATGGGTTTTAATCGAAAATAAGTTAATAAAAGTGGTTTAATGAATTATTTCTTATAGTGAAAGTGATCTTACTATGGTAAAATTAAACTCACATGGTGTATTTCGATCCACCTAGTTAGGAATGGCTGGGTGATTATTTTGGGTGATAACAATAGTAGCATCTATCTCCCCTTCTTAGTTGGATTACACTTTGTCTTTCCTTCACATCCCCATGGTGATGAATCTTGAAGCTTCAAAATGAGAGCGTGAATTCCCTTTGGAGCAGCAATAATACCCTCCTTATGAAATCACTTGTGTTCCAGGCTCCCATCTTGAGCCTTCCAACGATGGTGAGGGTCAAAATATCCCCTAAACAAAGTCTCATCCAATATGTTTGTGCCCCTTCCCAGTTAACAATGTCAGTCCTCAGTGTCTCCAATTAATTATACACATGTGTTTGCATGCTCGGGGATTACCACCACCCCCAACCTTTATTGTGCCTCATTAAATCAAATGTAGGGTGGTGGGCATGATTACCCATACTTACACCTATCTCAAACCCCACCCCCATCTGGGATTTATTTCATGAATATTTAAAACTATGATAACAATTTTTTAAAATTATTTTATTTTTTAATGTTTTATTAGTTTTATATTTTTATTTTATTTTATTTTTAATTATTTTTCTATTATTTATATTTTTGCAGATTTGGGTGGGACTACATCATCGTCATGACCAGTATATCACCCCGAATAGGGCAGGGAATTGAATCGATGACTTCATATCAAGGAGTGCCTTAACAAGGCACCCGATCACCGTCTATCCAAGACCCCATGGACTTTTGTTATTATTTTTTATTTTGAATGCTCTTTTTTTATATTTTTTGTATTTTTAAAAGTGATTTAAAAAATATATTGCTTTTTTATTTTTCTTTTTTGTGTTTTTCCTCTCATTTTTTCAAAAAAAAATGTTTTTCCTTTTTTTTAATAATAGCACTTTACAATATTTTTTAGAATAAAAAATTATATATATATATATATAAACACACATTTTTTTCTTGAATTTTTTAATGTAAATTATTAAAAAAAAGTAACAATTAAACAAAAATTATGTAATGCCACTTTTAGATTCACAATCGACTTTGTGTTTTTTTTTTATAGTACCAATGGTCAAACTTGTAATGTCAATTAATTGGTAATTGTCACCCCAAAAACAAAATAAAAGTTAGGCAATTTTGAAAAACACTTTAAAAAAAACATTTAGTTTAAAAAAAAAAAAAAACGAACAAACAAAAAGGTAGACAAACATTAAGTGATGAGTTTTAGTGTTTTTCAGTCATGGTATTTAGTTTTTAATGTCATGGTTGAAAAATGTTTGAATTTTAACCTTAACAAATTGGGGTGATGTTGCATCACCACTTTTTCATTTCAACATGTTTTTCATATATTTCATAGTCATGATATTTGGTCTTTAATTACAAGATTGAAAAATGTGTGGATTTCAACCCTTAAAAAGAGGATGAAGTTGCATCACCACTTTTGTATTTCAATGCAGTTTTTCATGTCTTTTGTAACACCCTCTTCCCACTTCTACCCAGGTAACCGGCCAACTGGGGTAAACATGTGACAAGAGGATACTAATATGAGATTCAACGTCCTATATGACCTTAAGGAAGTGGAAATGACAAAAACATGAGAAACACACCTCACATTGCATCATTGACATCCCCAGGAGGTAACCCAACCTCCCAGGGCCATGTTCCTTGAGGGGGGACTGATTTTTAGCCCCTTTGAGGTTGAGTCGTAGGCTTGTAAGGGAAAGGGAGCATCTATAGACCCTAGATTTTTGGGCTAGCATTGGAAAGGTAGCGGCTCAGGCCCAAACAAAAAATTTTCTGCCTATAGCTTCAATATTTGTGCCACATTTTCATCCCCTAAGCCCAGGTCACTGCCTAGAATTTCCTGTAACTTCAGGAGAGGGTAAACAACATTGGAAAAAAGATATGGAAGAAATCACATCATCAGGAACTCATACGACCACACCAAGCCATGACAGGAATTTCTTCAAACATGTCACAAACATAGCATGTACAAGTATAAATAATAGATTTAAACAAAGGGGTCTCTTTATTATCTGAGAATGGCTAAGAAGCATTGTTCACCTACATCATAAGCTATCATACAATTAATTTTACCATAGATACAATGTATATTATTTTACAAGTAAAAACATGGAGAGAGTCATACATCATCAATGTCACAATACATGCTCATAACCAGCATAATACCAACAGAAATACGATGGATACATCGGAAATAGAATCCACATATAAACCATTGCATATACAAATCAAATACCAAGGCATTGAACCTCTTAGTAATGAATGTAAAAACAAACCCATAATGGAACTTCCATGTTCCACCTGACCATAGATATGGTTGATTCAAATCTTACTTCAGCCAGCCACCCCCATGCCATATTCCAAGCATGAATGTGGGACTTTATCAAACATGTCAATCAACGCCAAACCAGGGCTCCAGAGACTAAACCGTCTCAACCCCAAACTAGTGATTCCACCTCACTGTCATACATCACTAACCATCACGGATTGATCTATATCCAAGTTTCTTTAGGGCTCCAGAGTGTTTGTTCCAACCAAGGCTCCAGAACTAGTAACTCAACCCCAGTTGTTCTCAAGCTCCAGATATTTTTTCCAACCAAGGCTCTAGGACTAGTAACTCAACCCACCTAGGGGATTCAGATCGTTTGTCCAACCAAGGCTCCAATAAATAATAACTCAACCCAACAACTAAAGGAATCATGAGAACCAACCAGAAAACAATCAATGGAAATAAACCCACAATACCATGGTTGTCTAGGAAATGGAAAGGCTAGGCAAATCCACATGAATACACCATGCATGCCAAAATTAATGAGGAAATAATACATGCAACTTAGTACCTGCATTCAGAACCTATTGTAGATGTTGATATCGATGTCCTCTTGCGCTTTCCTGCTTTTCCCTTTCTTTCTTGATCCAAATATCCAAGTATGCCACACTCTCCAAGACTGCTTAAATAATACTCTAAGTGTCCAAGAGTATGAGAGAGAGAGAGAATAATGGGAGCTCTAAAACTGAACAGACAAAAATATTTTCAATTGATCCTAAGAAGCCTTTTTATTAATGAGGCCTCTAATTTCTTCATTTTCCATTATTTTGCTTCAATTTCCTCCTCACATGCAACTTGTGACCTTTCACCTTTCTTTTCTCCTAATTTCCATTATTTTCATAAATAAAATTCCAATTAATGTCTCATGCCTTTCCAAAGCCTTTTCCATTTCCTTTGCCAATTTCCTTAGCCATAATAAACCGAATGAACACACACTAGGATGTTTTCCCACCATTCATCTTGGAATACGTGTGACATCACCATGGTCTTATATATATTTTTACATGTATTTTTACCAGGGTTGTTATAGAAGCCTCCCCCTTGGGGGAACACTGTCCTCGGTGTTCAATGACACCTACAAACTAGTAAACCGCTGAAAACAAAAGATATTGCCTATGGAGATTTATAACACAACTTGTTGCAATATTTACAATGAATAACCTACTAAAACATGATAATCATATCATTTACTGGAGCTTTATAACACAACTCATTACAATATTTACAATCACAACCACATATACTTATGCACATTTGCTTCAACCAACAAATAACCATATTATTTGTGGAGCTTTATAAACTAGCTCGATACAGTATTTACAATAATATACATATATACACATATACACATTTTCTCAACCAGCAAATAGAAGGATACGATGCCCGTATCAACAACAAGGAAATACAGAGGCTTGCACCTCCACCCTCAAAGTAGTACCAGGATTCACCTCCTTCTCGGGAAGTCCAGAATCCACTGTCAAATTCAAATACGCATCCAATGTCCAGCGCTACAATCCTGCGCCACTTTTCCACTCAATGAATAGTTACCAGCTCATTATTCCAGGGCACACTCCCAATGTGAATTTGATTCCATCCAACAATGCTAATGATCGAAACAAATTTGTCTCATCCTTCCCTTCTCTGCTACACAATCCCTTGGGAAATCCGGTCACTCCTTTGATGCAGTCACTCACCTTCCAAGTTCCATTGGCACCCCCATCCCTTGGCAAGGCTTCCTCGCATTGGAAGTTCGATACTTATCCTTCATCAGTCCTTACTTATGCCTTTGTTCTTTCTGTAGACATACCAGATCGGTTGCCACACCTAGCAAGCACCCATACATAATGTTCAACACATACATCCACACAAGGCATGCAACATCGCAAAATACATACACCTACACCTGGTGTACAACACAACCCAACACATATACATATACAGAGTACAACACAACGAATATATATGTCACGATACCATGACTACACCATGCACATACATAGTATCGCATTCCCGCAACACAACATGTACGACATGCACACAATACCACATGTACACCAGTACCATATGAACAACATGTACACAGTACCACCTGTATGCACACTACCTGTGCAACGTGTGCACAACATCACATGTACATGGCACCACCTGCACAATGTGTACATAACGCCAAATGTACACTGCACCACCTAAACAATGTGTACAGAATACCACATTTACACAGCACCACATGAACAACATGTACCCGACACCATATGTACATAGCACCACATGAACAACATGTACCCGACACCATATGTACATAGAACCACATGCACGACATGTACATGGCACCGCCTGCACACAACACCACATGTACAACTTGTACATAGCACCGCATGCACACAACACCATGTGTACAATCATGCACACAACACCAAATGCACATAGCACCATATGTACATCATGCACACAATACCATATGTACATAGTACTACATATTCAACATGTACATAGCACCGTATGTACACAGAACCACATATACAACATGTACATAGCACCATCTATACCTGGCACTCAGTATGCAACATCATATATACAACAGGCATACAACATCATATGTACACAGTACTACATATGAAATATTACACACCACCATAAATACGATCACTGAATATACAACATGCACAAAATATACACAAAAATAGCATTTCACATCCATAGACCACACGTTGACCCCACAAGAAACCTTGCTTCTAGTGTCTTTCCACTATCCATGCTCACCCTAGCATGTCGCGGATCACACTACTTTCACTTCATTGATGTACCCCTCAACATTACATGTCCATAACATGAACATAGGAATAGTACAATCATATCCACATGATACTGACCTCATAGATCTTTCAAGGTTACTCTGCCACTTGATTCCTCATAGCCAGGAACCTATTAATGCCATTCACTTTCATAAGAAATCATTCCCCTACAAGAATGATCCTTGACAACCATGTCATATAGTGACATAGATACACACATACATACACATATATATAATCATTATCATAAAACGATCATGATCTTTTTTAACCCTGTCAGATAGAGACATACATATATACATATATAGAAATTATCATAATCATGATCACAACATAATTACTAAATATCATAAGATCGGTTAAGAGAACTTCCTTATTTGTGCCGCACCATGCACAACATTGAGAAAAAAAATTCCCAACATAGCCAAGGCATCTAACACCTCATTCATTTTACCTTTTATGTTTCCTTTCTCATGTTTGTACTGCCACCATCCATTTACCACAGTGAACCTAACCAATCCAACCGACTATCATACTCTTACCTTATGTTGTGATTACTCATGCACCGAGCTTCATCCAAGTCTTTCATTATCTGTTGGGTACCACAAAGCTCTCCCAGAGCTCCACCAATTTTCCTCTTTCCCAACCGATCCCCAAGGCTCTCAAACAAAAGGAAAGAACAAGAAAAAAGCAAGAAGAAATCCATGAAAACCAAAAGCAATACGACACTACAACAAAGTGGCGGGCCTTTGCACCAAACATAAGAAAAACTGCAAATCAAGCACAAGAAAATCACAAAATACCAAAAGCACAAGGCTAATAGCAAACACCGTGACTCAATCCCCATGGTTCCCAATCCTAAATATAAACCCGAGCCTTCTTCAAGATTTCATAACGGTCTCTCTTTCAATGTAATCCCTACATCATGCTGCCATAAACACATAACTATCAGTGCATAAATAAACATACATCATCTTATTTACCTTACCTTGTTGTGCCAAGCTTGTTGAACTATAGCTAAACACACATGTCAGCCTTATGTACCAAACATCAAGGCAACATATCTATCAATTCGAAATCAACTTTTACCCAGACTAACAACCATGTCATAACCAATAATCAGCTCACATTCATCAGTCATAATACATAATTCTACAACTATCACCTACTTACACTCAAGTATATACCGACTATCTCAGCACATATGTGTTAGCACAACATCTTAAATAAATATCATTCCTTCATGAAATCTTATAGATACAAACTCATATCATGCAATTAATCAAACATTCAAACAACTTGCAAACATACCATGCTAAATAAATCAAATAGCTGATGTAATAGACACAAAATCACTCAAACCCAAAATAGATGACATAATCAAACAATTAAGCATCAAGTACATGACATAAAAACTCATACGTTGATTTATCTTAGGGGAGGCTATCTTGTCTACAAAATCAATCTAGATTAGCACAATATAACTTCACAACACCTCAACTCAACATAAATAATATCAAGATATCCATAAAAGTAACCAACTAACGTGTTAACATCATAAACTCATAATCAATTGTCATTCATGCATAACAATCACATATGCATAGTCAGCCTAAATTAGTACAATAAAATATCACAATTATATGGATTCATACATGAACGTAATAACTATAACCATCTACATAATCCAATCCAAGGGAATTTGATACATATAACATCAAGATCTTATTGAAATAACTCTAATCATCAAGTTACTAGCATATACCAACAACAAGCTATATATCACACTCATCAAAAACATGTAACCTAATCATCAAGCTAACTAGCATACCACAAAAATAAATTAACATATAACATGCTCATCAACAACATATAATATAGGCATTGAGCTAACTACAAGTTAACATATTCATCAATGACATATAACATAATCATCAAGTTAATACCATGCTTGACTAACTGACACATGTACATATGATCACACTAATTAACTAGCATCTATCATGTATGTAACCATAACATCAATAGAATGACAAGCATACACATAACCATAGTAATAATATAATGACAAAAATATAAGTAACCCTAATTCTTACAACAACCATGAATCACATACCTACATGTCAAGCATACAACTTGTATGATGATCTGCTCTTGCCTCGAGGTCCAATGCTGCAACTTCACTTTGATGATCTGCATCTCCTACTCTATCTCATCCAACACATTAGCATCATAAAATACCAATATCATCATAATGGCCTAATTGCGTACAATGACCTTATGCACAAAAAACTCAACCAAACCAATCCAAACTTGACCATACGCACCCACTTGACATGTATAACCAATCATCAAAAACCAATGCGTGTTCAACATATAACCTCACACAAGCAACCATAAATAAACAACATGCAAGTATGAACAATATGTGACCTAGCATAAACAAGAAATGCAAGTAAAATATGTAGAAACATGTAAGCAAGCATGCACGAACAATACATAAGCGAGAACAACGCACAATCATTCATACATTCATGACAGCATATTGACGACAACACCATAAGCACTTCCATGGTGACACCACTACCACCATGGTCAACACAACATGGATGCATCAACCACATAAAACATGGGTATGTAAACACATAAGAAATTGACAAAAAATCATGACCAACACACCGCCCATTCAGTCCAAGGGTTGAACCATGCTCTGATACAACTATGTGGTATCAGATATCACACAAAGAGACCGGAACCCAAACATCACCATCATACATACACAAAAAACACATATATAAAATAAGCATGAAGAACATAAATGCAATCGACATGTATGCATGACAAACACACATAGCCCAAGGAGAGTGAAAACACACTCTGATACCACTATGTAATACCCTCTTCCCACTTCTACCCAAGTAATTGGCCAACCAGGGTAAACATGAGACGAGAGGATACTAATATGAGATTCAAACTCCTAGATGACCTTAAGGAAGTGGAATTGACATAAACACAACAAACACACCTCACACTGCATCATTGACATCCCCAGGAGGTAACCCAACCTCCTAAGGCCCTATTCCCTAAGGGGGGCTTATTTTTAGCCCCTTTGAGGTTGATTCGTGGGCTTGTAAGGGAAAGGGAGCGGCCCTATACCGTAAAGCCACAAGTTGTCCTTCGCAAGGTAGCAGCTCAGGCCCAAACAACAAATTTTCTCACTGTAGCTCCAATATTTTTGCCACATTTCCAACCCCTGAGCCCAGGTCACTGCCCAAAACTTCATGTAACTTCAGGAGAAGGTAAATAACATTGAAACAAACATATGGAACCAGTTAAATCATCAGTAACTCGTCCGACCTCAGATATGGTATAGGTTATGTTATTCATAAGGCTGGATGGGTGGGGTGAAAAAGAGAGATTCTATCGATCCATAATATAATAAACAGAGCATGTCGATACAAGCTTGACATGAAGTGCTTCACGGGGCATTTGGGGGTGTTTCAATATTTTATTACCTTAGCTCACCTACCCCAACTTTACTTTCATATCACCATATCAAGCAAGGTAGGTGGGACGGGAACCATAACCAACCCCTAAAGTATGTATGTCGTTCATCTTTCAAGCACTCGAGCCATTGTGTCATTCAGCCTTCTCTGTCTGGATTGTTCTTGCCATCTGGTCACGAGCCAGCCTTCCATCTGTATAGCACTCAAGATCAGTACAAGCGTGTATGTTGTTCAGCCTTCTTTTTTACTATGGAAGCCATTTAGTATGCCCCTCACGAGGTATGTGCCTTCTTGCCGTGTCAAGCACTCATTAAGGATAATGACCCTCGTATCATGTATCCAATAAATGGTTATGGAGTTGGTGGGAGTGGAGTTTCTTCCTTGTATTCGATCAACCAATGTTGGATAGATACATCCTTTCTTCAGTCACGACAACCAACCATAGATATCTTGATTGGTAACAATGAAGGAATTATATCAATTACCATAATTTCCTAGATAAATAAAAGAAGGAATAGAAATGATTTTCCCATAATATCAAATGAAAGGAATGAAATATAAATGAGATCTGCCTTCGTACAATGTTCAATGCATAGCTTCTCTTATGTATGCTCAGAAGTGCCTCTTTATTTCCCACCATTAGGAATGGGAATTGGAATTCTAGCCATGACAAAGAATTTCATCAAACATGTCAAAAACATAGCATCTATACATATAAACAACAGATTTTAAAAAAGGGGTCTCTTTCTTATCTGAGAATGGCTAAGCATTGCTCCCCTCTATAATAAGCTATCATACAATCAATTTTACCATAGATACATTGTATATTATTTTACAACTAAAAACATGGAGAGAGCCATACCTCATCATTGTCACAATGCATGATCATAACCAACATAATACCAACAGAAATATGATGGATACATAGGAAATAGAATCTATATTTAAACCATTGCATATACACATCAAATAACAAGGCATTGAACCTTTCAGTAATGAATGTAAAAACCAACCTAGAATGGGACTTCCATGTTCCACCTGACCATAGACATGGTTGAGCCAAAGCTCACTTCAGCCATTCACTCCCATGCCATATTCCAAGCATGAATGTGGTACTTTATCAAACACATAAATCAACACCAAACCAGGGCTCCAGATACCAAACCGTCTCAACCCCAAACCAATGATTCCACCTCGCAGTCGTACATCACTAACCATCATGGATTGATCTCTATCAAAGTTGCTCGAGGGCTCTAGAGTGTTTGTTCCAACCAAGGCTCTAGGACTAGTAACTCAACCCCAGATATTCTCGGGTGCCAGAGCATTTGTCCAACCAAGGTTCCAGGACTAGTAACTCAACCCACCTAGGGCTCCAGAGTGTTTTTCCAACCAATGCTCCAGGAATTAATAACTCAACCCAACAACTAAAGGAATCATGATAACCAACCAGAAAAAAATCAATGGAAATAAACCCACAATACCATGGTTGTCTAGGAAATGGCAAGGCTAGGAAAATCCACATGCATACACCATGCATACCAAAAATAGTGAGGAAATCATACATGCAACTCGGTACCTGCACTTAGAACCTACTGTAGATGCAGATCACGATGTCCTCTTGTGCTTTCCTGCTTTTCATTTTCTTTCTGGATCCAAATAGCCAAGTATGCCACACTCTCCAAGAGTGCTCCAAGAATAATCTAAGTATCCAAGAGTATGAGAGAGAGAGAGAATAATGAGAGCTCCAAAATTGAAATGAAAAAAATATTTTCAATTGATCCTTAGAAGCCTTTTTATTAATGAGCCCTCTAATTTCTTCATTTTCCATTATTTTCCTTCAAATTCCTCCTCACGTGCAACCTGTGACCTTTCACCTTCCTTTTCTCCTAATTTCCCTTATTTTCATAAATAAAATGCAAATTAATGCCTCATTCCTTTCCAAATCCTTTTCCATTTCCTTTGCCAATTTCCTTAGCCATAATAAACTGAATGAACACCTGCTGGGATGTTTTTCCCACCATTTAGCTTGGAATATGTGTCCCATCATCGTGGTATTATATATATTTTTAAATCTATTTTCGCCAGGGTTGTTACATCTTTCTTAATCATGATGTTTGATTTTTAATGACATGGTTAAAAATTGTTGGAATTTTAACTGTGAAATGAACATAGGGTGATGTTATCACCTGTTAAACAATGCACGGTAAAACACACATACATAGGAGAAAGAAAAGCATGAGATATATTTTATTAACCATAGATGTGTGTTTATATTACGTTGGCATGACTCTTGGATTCCACATTCCAAGGTCACTTGGACTCCTCTTTGATTGTTCAGCTTCCACACCTACCCATAGAGGATTAGGTGTCCAATATTCCCCCCTTAATCCAAAGGGGTATGTGTGAGTCAAAGAAGAGAGATATAATACAAAAATGGCAAAGTATGCATGGCAGCAATTAGGCTAAATGAGCTCTCTGAAATGTTGGCATAATGAGGTGGTTTAATGATGACCACCAATAATGGAATGCTTAGTGCAGTTCCCGAAACTCTTCCAAATCTGACAAGAAGTTGATTTCTTCTGATAGAGGAAGTGCTCCTCATATTTTGAAGAGGGAGACTTTCAACCTAGAATAAGGGAGGTATACAACATGTGATGGTTTAAGGATGACCACCAACCCTGGAATTCTTGATGCATTTCCTGGAACTCTTCCAAAACTAGAAAGAAGTTGAAGTCTTGTGCTAGAGGAAGTGTCTTGAATTCTTTGAAGAGGGAGCAACTCAACCTCGCATAGATGGTTTAAGGCTAACCACTAACCAAAGGCATGCTCATGGGCATATATGTCTCTAGCTACAACTCTGAATTTGGAATGACAGGGTGTGTCTCAGGCTCGCTTGAACTTCTATGTCTCTAGCTACAACTCTGAATCTGGAATGACAGGTTGTGGCTCAGGCACGCTTGAACTATTGTGTCTTTGGATACAACTCTAAATCTGGAATGATAGGTTGTGGCTCAGGCTCGCTTGATGTGGCTTTGAAGCTTGTAGATGACCACAATTTTTCCCGCTGTCAGGTACAAGGTGAGATGATGGTGAAAACTCAACTACATGACTGTTCAATACTCTAGAACAGGTTATGACATATGACTTAAACATCTTATTGGTTTTTGATTCCCATTGCCAAGAAGCGATCCATCCAGGATGAATCTTTGTTCTTGCAGGAGGCTTGTTTCTGAAGCATCTTTGTGAAGAATGGGTGTGTCGACCACAGTGCTTGCATGGGTGAAGATCAAAACAGTGATATTTCATATGGCCAACTCGATCACAGTGTTGAAATTTTACAATCTGTTGTTGTTGTTGTGGAAGAGGAGTAGGATCTAGAACAGTTGAAGGTGAGCTATCATGAAGAAATCTGGCACTCTGAAATTGAATGGACTTGGAGTAGTCTGGAATATGAAAGTACAACTCCTTTTCATATCCAAGACCTGTTTTGTGCTTGTTATGAACAAGCTCTTCCCAAGGTTTGATGATGGGCTTGGGAAGCGCAGGCTAGATGTTTTCTTCTGCATGCAAATCTACTCTTGAACTAGGCACTGAATCTGAATTAATATCAACTTTATATTCTTGCTATTGACGGGATACTGTCTCAATGTTCTGAATAGAAACAAGTTCAAAATGATGACTTTGCTGATGTAATTCTGCTTGTTGAAGCTGAGATTCAAGCTGCAAAAAATCAATCGTTTCGTGTGTATCTTGTAAACATGTTTGAATATCAGAAATGGTGTCCTTTTTATTCTAACTGTACTTTTAGTGGTAGAAACCATTATATTTCTCAACAACTCTAATAAATTATCAATTATAGCCATTTTATCAACCACTCAAATTCAACAAAAATATATTCAAAAGCTTGGATGCTTCACTATCGATGAGTGAATTTATGATTTCACTGTTATTTTGAAAATGGTGACCAATTTTCAACATTTGACTTCACCTTGTCAATATCTTTATAGAGTCACCCTTCTATACATGTCACAAATCTTTCTCACGTTCTCACAATAGAGAAACATAAAGCAAAAACTTCATTATTCACTATATAGAAAGTCCATATATCTATTAAAAGAGTTCAAAGTTCCATTTATTCATATACCATGGCCCCTTCTTTTCCTTCTTTCTTTTTTTTCTTTTTTTTATATATAATATGAATCCTTATATACCACTCATGCCATACATTCACTTAATCTTACTCACTTTCCATATATCCTATAGGCACTTGTGTTATAAACTATGCATGCTATGCAATGAATTTTATATGCTAATCTAGAAAAACAAAAAAATATGATTTATGTACCGTAGTGAATAGCATTCACTACGCAATCATTCATATTTTCAACTTCTACCATTAGGTGTCCAACTTACAAGTCGAACCATCAACGCTCATATAATTAGCTCAACACAATTCGTAGTAGACACCAGAAAAAAGGCACTGCTCTATTATGGAACATAAGTCAATTGACCATAACCGATTTACTCTCCTCACTGAAACGATTCTCGATGGACAAGTAGCGAGGATTCAGCGGAATGTGGAGGGGCCGACAGAGACTGAAGGAGGCCAACTCAGGTTTGAGGGAGGGTCGAGGCCGGCAAAGGGTGAAGTGAGAGCGATTATGGTTGGAACTGATGTGAGGAGCGAAGCAGTGAGAGGTGAGAGACGGGTGGGGATGGGAAGTTGAAAAGGCGTCGAGGGAGTTGTGCGAGGATGATGGGACAGGAGGACGAACAGCACGAGGCTGCGGGGAGTCATGCAAGCCGGTAGGAGGGCCGAAGTGTGGAGGAGAGAGGAGGTGGCAACGTGGGTGAGCGGTGAGGGGAGGGGGTGAGAAGAATAAACAAGAGTGAGGGGCTGCGAGGAGGTTGGGAGGTCAACGCACAAGCCAAGGGCCGAGGATGGAGGGGCGAGCGGAGGAAGCAGAGTGGGTGCTGTGTGGAAGGGCGTAGGACGAGGAGGCAGCATGAGCGCGGAGGGGAGTGGTATTATCAGTCGAGGGACCGACTATGAAGCAGGATGCGGAGAGAGGGAAGGTATTGACTATGAAGCAACCGGTGTGTGTGAGTGCCAAAGGGACTATCAAGGGAGTCGACTGTGAAAATAGTGACCTGCATGAAGATAAGGCACATGCCGAAGTAATAAGGTGAGCCACAATGGTATGGAGCCGACTGTGCTACCAGCAACCGACTATGCAGAAGAGGACGGGCAGTATAGGAACATAGAGAATGTTGAAACTTATCTGAATTTCGATGCCAAAACAAAGATTGGTGAATTCATTACTCTCCATTAAAATCAAGTACAGACAACCAAAAAAACTGAATTTAACATATCTGTTTGTATTGAAGAAGTCTAGAAAATTAGTATGACATGCCACCAATAGAGTCGATGCCCAACTCTATCTTGAACTGTGTCTGCTGATGTTGGGATTTATCTTTCACTAACGAATATGTTTTCTATCCTTCAATGCAAGTTGCAAGAGAGCACGCATCATTGAAAGAATCAATCATGACCTTTCCTGACTTTCAATGCAACATACATCGATCAATTCAACAATGTTTCAATGCTCAACACACAGGAGTAGGACAACGAATAATACGTTGCTTCAAATGGACAGAGGACAGTAAATATGGAGTATATGACAGCATATATCACTCCAACGTATGCGTGGATATGCATGTGCAGATGTGATGGCAAGAAGAACACTGCCAAGAAAAACGTACTTCTATGAACAGTGTGTAATGGACTATCTGCAGGTCGGACCAATGTATTTACAATGTGTAACGAACTGTTATTAACATAAAGTACAGAGGTGGCATTTTCTCAATCTTAGAATATCGCCTGCTGCATGAGGGAATGTGAAAGGAGCCTTATGGACTGACAAGCTCAAAGAACACAGCTAGAATTTAGCTGATGGGAGCAGGGCCAACAATAGCTCGCTTTGATACCATGTTAAACAATGCACGGTAAAACACACACACATAGGAGAAAGATAAGCATGAGATATATTTTATTAACCATAGATGTGTATTTATATTACATTGGCGTGACTCTTGGATTCCACATTCCAAGGTCATTTGGACTCCTCTTTGACTGTTCGGATTCCACACCTACCCATAGAGGATTGGGTGTCCAACATCACCACTTTTCAAAATCGGCATGAAAATCATGATTTGATATGACCTCCAAAAAAATGAAACTCGGTAAAGTTCTCATTAAGTTGGTAACATTTTTGTAGATAGTAGCTAAGATGTATATGAAAATATGTCTACACTAAAATGCATAAGGAGGTGAATCCAAATAGCCTCCATCCCAATGAAGAAAAGGAAATGACTAAACTCTTCCATATTAAGATCTATGTCAAGAAGACAAAGGTGGATGGTGTATCTAATTCCAGTTCATAAACCAACCTTATAGCAAAAAATATTCTTAGGATTACTAAGTAGTGTAAGATCAAACTTTCCAATAGATGTGTGTGTAGTTTATATAAGCCTTACATGGATATGAAGGATGTGATTTTCATGGGGAGAGAAAACTAGTACTGCTTGGTCAAGGATGGAAATTCGTTCATCATGAATGCACACAAAAGTAAATCCAAAATCTCTATTCTAAGTGCTAAAAACCAAGAACTTGTTCAATTCAAGTAGAAAGTTTGTATTACTCTTTTAAAGAAAGATCAATGAGGAATTGATAAAGATAAAGGTATGTGTGGAGGGATGCACTAGAGAATATAAAAATTAATTAGAGGAACTTTTGCAGGCATATAAAGAAGTGTTCTAGAAGCCCAACGGCTTACCAACCTATATTTTTTTATGTGCATTGATGCATGCATTGATCAAAATGAGGGATTAGCCATAAGTTTCTCAACCCTAATATTATACCAAAATAAAAATTGATTATCTGTCATGAAATTTAGTTCATTTCTCTTAAGCAGAATAAATTTTGTATCTTCATATTACTTGGTTTTCTTGCTCGCGGAAACTAAAACAACACTCAAAAAAGAGCAAGTTACTCTATCTTGTAGCTACTAAATCACAACACTCTATACATAGTCAAGCCCAACATTGTAATTAATGTTGTGCTCCTATTTTGTCACCTTTTTCAACCAATTTGTTTGGCCTTATGCCATTTATAACCTACCCTCACAACTACCTATTAGCCATTTTGTCATACATTTCTATCCCTTTTGACCCAAAACACTTTGACACACATTTTAAGGTGAAATTTTCTTATAATCATTAATTCTTGTCTTTAATAGATTAAATGAATTTTAATTTGATTTTTCTAATGAAGAATTCCTTAGTCTAGTTCTTGTACTAACAGTTTAGTTCTGGTATTTTTTCATGGTTAGCATATTTGCGCCCTTCTAGAAGAAATTATAACACATGGGTTTTGAAGGAAAATGTATTAAAATCATTCTAGGTTCATCAGATTGCACCCAGGTCATACATGTGAAGCTCCAATTCCAAAAGAATGTTCCAGGTAAAAGTTTCAAGACAATCAATTTTGGGCACAATTATCAAGGCGAAGAAGGAAAATCTTAGAATTATGAAACATGGGTTTTGGTCCCAATATGGAAAATTATTTAATTCTCAACCCGTTTGTTGAATAGTGTTTTCATTGATGTCAATGTCAATTTTCGGTAAGTAACATGAAGAGTGCATCCTCTTTGGAGGAGTAGTGAAGAAAATAAGGAAAGTCTTGATGATGCCTGGAAGAAGCTTTGACATGAACGCTTTTAATATACGACATGTTACAATAATGGGAAGTACCAGCCAAGAAGCCTCACACTTCCCTACACTTGTTGAGGTACTTGAATATGAAATTGCATGCTATACCATCACCATTTGATAGTACTCATCATGTCATTTCCAACAGTGAGTGGCACGCCACATAGGTCCTCTAGATTGAGGAGATATACTCATTTGAAGATATTATATTGCCCAATTCACCCAAATCCAATAAAACAACAAAGACACAAAATATTAATGAATTGGTCATATTGATATGTGTCGTCAATTATTATTTAAATAAAGTAAAAAAAAATGGAAACCTCATTGGGTGTGGACAAAGGAGTCGTCTACCAACGCAACAAAATAGTCTGGACGGCAGTTTTTTGACGGAATCCGGGAAACGAAATTCCAAAAAATCAGGTAGTTGGAGTGTTTGAATTACAATTTTGATAGTGGAAATGGGTTCAGCACTATCAAAAACCTTTAAGGCACCCAAAATACTAAAGTTTAACAACTGTAAACAAGATTCTGATAAATCTGTGCCGGAATTTTTCAGAATCTTACCAGAATTTATAGGTTATTCTGTGGGTTTTTTGGTCATATGCAATCGGTTAATTTTTTAAATAAAATAAAATATGAAAACCTATCCCTCCATGCACATACCACATAATAAATATAAATACCATGGCGTGTCTCCACCCAATATGCATTCAAACTTCCACGAATAGACATATGAATATTTTGTTCTCGAATTCACTATGAAGGAGGGTTGAACGGAAGGATGTTTGTAGCATAGCTATGAGGTATCTCTTTTGGTTAAGTCTGAAACCTCTTCATAATAATGTTCAAATAACATCGGTCAAAGGTTCAAATAGCGTAGCTTTTATATACTTGATTAGAAGGTCGTAACTAGTAGCTGGAAGTTTGAAGCACCGAAATGAATGGTCTTTGAAGGTGAATGCAATATGTTTTGGTTCCAAACAAATGAATGTGACTAGCTTTGGTTCATAGACTTTTGTTTTGGTTACGAAGATGTTGATACTAGTTGTGAATGGAGGTTTGATGTTTAGTTGTATGCTGAGGTGTAGTTCCTAACAATATGTTTTGGTTCTGGTTGGTTTCACTCCTATGGTTCTGGTCCCGATTACATTTTGTTTCATTTCCTTGTGAAATCCTGATGTGATGAAGTATGGTTTGATCTAGTTTTGGCCGAAGTTCATTTGGTGAAAGGACTATGGTTTGTTCCGGTGGTATATACAAAGTGCAACGATGTTTTATATAACTAATGAACACCACATAGACCCACAACATATGGAGGGTTTTATAATTGGTGGACAGATCCACGTGGATATAGTGTGGTGGCTACATGGAAAGTGTCCCAATCTCAAGGAAGCTAAACTAGTCCCTTTATTAGCTATGCAGAGTTTGACGCATAAATTTGTTGGCTCATAGAATGTTTGATTGATCGACGTAGTGGTCTTTCGATCACAGAAATAATCTAAGTATCACTACCTTTGTTTTCCTTCATTACATATTCGAGCTCTGGATTGAAGCATATTTTTATGTGGCAAGTCAAGGAAGCACATCTCCAAAAATTCAAAGGAAGTCTTTGGCATTGCACTAATTTGAGATTTTGTTACAACTGATGAAAAGAAACATAGTCCAATTCCTTTGTTTGATGGAATAAGCTATGAATTATGGGAATCTAGAATGGAAGCCTATTTGGGAGTTCTTGGATATGATGTATGGGATTTAGTTATTTCTAGAAACACATCTACATATGAATCAAGAAGGTGAATAAAAAATAAAATAATCGCATTCTAATTTCCTTGTCAAATTTTGTGAAAACTAAAGTGGGTCAATGCTCATCGACTAAAACGCTTTTGGAGAAGCTTCAAAATATTTACTTAAGGAAGCATGCAGATCAGGATGAAGATGATGATAATGATCATGATTTAGATAAAGTTCTCTTCATGGAATAAAATACTCAAAACAAAGAACTTAATAATGATAAATAAGAAGAAGGAGAAGTGGATATGGAGGAAGAATTGAGTAGTGCCTTATGAACTAGGAAGAAAAATCATATACTCGAAGAATAGGTTGCCCCCCTAAGACTTCAAGTAGAAGAGGCAAAAAAGAGAGAAGAAATCTTGAAAATATAGGCTGAGTACTATTATGTAGAAGTTATTCAATAACAATAAGAACTTGACGTAGCTCTAGCAAAAATAAACAATCTCATAATAGAAAAGGAAAGTCAGAATGAGTAGATGAAAGAAAGGAATCATGAATTTGATAAAGCAATAGAAGAAGTGGCTCACTTGAATTGAACTAAAAGAAGAAGAAATAAAGAGAAGGTATTTTGACAAGTCATATCAAGGAAATATTCGAGGACTTAAAGAAGCTTGAAGTAGATTTAAGTCATCGGGAAAGAAAACTTGAAGAAGAGATCATCTCCCTGAAGACCCAACTTGAAGAAGCAAGAAGAACCGAAGAAGTAATAAATATTTAGATGTTGAATAAAGAAGAATATGGCATCATTATTTATAGATCCCCATGTGACATAATAGGTCTTGAATATGCAAATGAAGCTCCATGCAACAAAGGCACAAGTTCCAAGTCCCTAAAGAACAATGTTGAAGAGAAGCCTGAAAGCAAATTCATCACCCTTCAAATGCAAAATCATAGTGAAATCCAAAAGAATATTGAAATTGTAGTTGTTCAAAGGATTTATGTTGATGTAATCAAGGACAAGGATTGGAAAAGGATTGAACCTCCTCTAAATAATAATGTCTTCAAAAGATCAACATCATCAAGGCAAGCCATCTCATCCAGGTACCCTAGTATATTTCTTGGTTTTTTTTATGTACAAATTTTGGGCATAAGGCTAGGGATTGCAAAGCTTATGTCAGGGATGATTATCAAGGTCATTACCAAAACCCTAAAATAAAACTTGCAGGAACACAAGACAAATATCTAAATGGATTCATCATAGGAAGGTAAATGTCAGTTTCTTCTTCATTCAATTACCATACAGAATTATTCAAATGTGATAATTATGGATGCATGTTTTGTGATTGTAGAAGCATGATGGAGTCTTTGATGAAGGAAAACATTGATATCAAGTGCAAGGACGTTTGGAAAAGAAAACAAAAACAAGAAGAATATGTAAATAAATAAACCCCATAGGTCATACTCATAGGATTTGTAAAATCTCAAGACCGTGATGAATATACAATTATAAAGGAATATGCGAGGATTTAGAATGATGATCCTGCAAGAGAGGAGTTTCATACATTATTCTATACAATGTAGCTTGGATACTCCCAATATTGTGAATGTTGAAGAGGGGCAGTCTAAGTAATGACGATTACATAATTGAAGAGCTATTCTTCTGGCAATAGATTTGGGAAGGAAAACTTGTGGAATGTATCTTGCCATATGGGAGGTGCATTTCAGTGGTTCATGTTTTTATAGAGGATTCCAATTATGTATTCAAGTAGGTATATGTAGTGATAAATTGTAATAGATGTGAAGAATTTGATTAAAAAATGATCAACATTATGGGTGGATTAGTCAGCATTGTACGCAATTGAATAACAACCCTGAAAAGCAGAGATATGGATAGAGATGAATTTATGAGACATATGAAGATTGAGGTCAGGGAAAATTGCAGAAAGACTAGTTTTCATTACTGTCAAGATGAATGTTCAAGTAAAGCTTATTGACAGGAGGTACCAGCTAGTCACATAAAGGAAATCCATGAGAGGCACTGCAAAACAAGGGGAGAGAAGTTGTCAATGGTGTTATACTAATAGGGGGAGTTACCATTTGCCATTGATTTCAAAGGGGTAGACAAATCAAAAGAAAAAGATTAGAAGCATGGAGACAAGGGTAACCGTAATCACAGAGAGAGAATGAGTGTTTCCATCAATGGAAAAGGGGGAGATTGTTGAATGGTGTTTTCATTGATGTCAAATTCAATTGTTGGTAAGCAACATGAATAGAAAATCCTATTTAGAATCAATGAAGGAGGGAAAGTCTTGACGATAATTTGAAGAAGCTTTGACGTGAATTTTTTTAATATATACCATATTTCAATAATGGGAATACCATCCAAGAAGCCCCACACTTCCCACACTTGTTGAGGTAGTTGAATATGAAATTTCATGCTAAACCATCACTATTTAATAGTAATCGTCATGTCATTTCCAACTGTAGGTGGCATGTCATGTGTGACGTGGATCCACTTAGTTGAGGATATATGCTCATTTTAAGAGAGTATCTGCACCAATTCACCCAAATCCAATAAAAAAATAGAGACACAAAATCTTAATGACTTGGTCATATCGATATGTGCAATCAGTTATTGTTAAAATAAAATAAAATAATTGAAAACCCCATTGGGTGTGGACAAAGGTCATATACGGTCAATCAATTTTTTTAGATAAATAAAAAGTGAAAACTCGGTTTGAAGGCACGATTCATCCATGAAACAAGCTATGAAATAAGCTATATGGTCATCCCAAGGACCACATAATCAATATAAATACCAAAGCATTCTCCACTCAATATGCATTCAAGCTTCCACGACTAGACATATGAATCTCCTATTCTCAAATTCATTATGAATGATAGTTGAACGAAAGGATGTCTGCGGAAAAGCTATGATGTCTCTCTCTTCTTCATGTGTGAAACCTCATCATAACAATAGTATGAAGCTCGATAGCATTGGAAGCACCAGTCAAAGGTTCAAACGCTGTAGCTTTTATATGCTCAATGAAAAGGTCATAACTGGTATTTGGAAGTACGAAGCACAGAAATGAATGGCATGCGAAGGTGACTGCAATATGTTTTGGTTTGAAACAAATAAATGTGAGTAGCCTTTGTTTGAAGACTTATGCTTCGGTTATAAAATGTTGAGACTAGTTGCGAATGGAGGTTATGTGTTTAGTTGTGAGAAGAGGGGTAGTTCGTAACAATGTGTTTTGGTTCTCATTGGTTTCAATCCTATGGTTCCGGTTAGCAATCCTAGTTACATCTGGTTTCATTTCCTTGTACAGTCTTGATGTGTTAAAGTCTGGTTTGATCTAGTTTTGGTCGAAGTTCATTTGGTGGAAGGAGTATGGTTGGTTCTGGTTGTATATACATAGTGCAACGATGTTGCATATAACTTAAATGAACACCACGTAGACACACAACATATGGAGGGTTTTATAATTGGTGGACTGAGCCACGTGGAAACAGTGTGGTGGCTACATCGACAGTGTCCCAATAGCAAGGTAGTAGAACAGGTCCCTTGATTGGGTAGGTAGAGTCTGACACATATGACTCATACAAGCCTTTTGATTGATTAACGTGGTGGTCTTTCAGTGACGGAAATAATTTGAGTAGCACTGGCTTCGATGGCCTTCATTACATGAGTCAAGATCTGGATTGAAGAGCAATTTTAATGGAAAGTCATATGCATAGTCAAACATTGGATGGTCATGAATTGACATCATGACGACCTGGCCAACTTTTGAACCAAGCCACGTAGGTGCAGTGTCATAGCTATGTCGAATGTGGATTTTGTGCACGTTGAACTGAGGACGGAATTTAGACACGTCGAAAGGTTGTCTTAGCCACGTACAAAGAAGTGACTCGGCATCTAATTAAAGTTAGTACAGATTATAAGAGTAACTTGGAAAGATACTATGAAAGCGACATAATGCGGTTTAGTGAGGTAGTGTATGGTATATGCATGGTTATAGGTTCGATCTCCGGAGGGAATGTTTTTATTGTATTTTTTTTTTTTCAAACTGTAAATTTGCTAAAACCAGCCTAGATCCATCTAACTCTGGATCTATCATGCGCCGAGAGGGATCAATCTCAGAGGTGCAAACCAAGAATTTTGAGTGTACGGAGGAGTGTCAAAACTTTGTGAGATTTGATCCCTCTCGGCGCATGATAGATCCAGAGTTAGATGGATCTAGGCTGGTTCCAGTCGGAGGCATCAATGTCACATTTTTCAGATTATTAAAATTTTTGTATATTTTTGAGATGTAAGATGGATCTAGGCTGGTTTCAGTCATGTGCTGCCAAGGAAAATATATCAAAAATATGATTAATTTTATCAGTAATATCTAAATATATCAAATATTAATATAATAATTTTAAATATGCTAAATATTTCTGAGATTAACTTGGTCATTTTAATTTTAAATGTGAATAATAAGAACATACTAATGTTACAATCAATCTAAAACTATTTTCTTCTACTATTCTTATTTCCTCCCTTGTTACTTTTGTTATCTTTTCATATCGATTATATAAAAAATAAAATTTAAATCGTAAACCATTTAAATCTTTAGCTTGATCTGTTGTATTAAACATGATACCTTCTCTCTCTTGCTCTCCAATATTAATAGCTTAAATTACTATAACACAAAAATCAATCTACATTGTTAATAAGTTTTTGTGCTTACACTAAAATCAATGCATATTGTTAATCCAATCACTTTAATATTAATGTACCGTCATATATCTAATTACATCAAATCATAAATCAACATATACATTGAAATCAATGCATTTAATGCAAGCAATCAAATAAGATTAGAAAATAACTTCTACATTGAAATCAATGCACCTAATGCAATCAATCAAATAAGATTAGAAACCAACATCTACACTGAAATCAATGCATTTACTCAAACCAATCAAATAGGATTAGAAATCGCCATCTACACTGAAATCAATGCATTTAGTGCAAACAATCAAATAGTATTAGGAATAATCTGTATTGAAATCAATGCATCTAGTGCAAGCAATGAAATATAATTGTAAATCAACATCTAAATTGAAATCAACACATCCAGTGCAAGCAATCAAATAGATTATAAATCACCATCTCCACTTATATCAATCCAGCTAGTGTGAGAAATATTGTTCCCTCTCTCCACCCTCCATCCATATCTATATCCCCCTTCATCTCTTATTTTCTGTCTCTCTATCTCACCCCCCTAAACACACACACTCTCGCAATCCATATATATCAATCTCTTTGTCAATCCCCTCCTCTCCCCATCTCTCTCTTATTCCCTCTCTTCACCTTCCATCTATACCTCTATCTTCCCCCTCTCTCTCCATCTTCCTTATCACTCACTCACTTTCTCTCTCTCCACCCTTCTCTCTCTATTCCTTTCTTCTTACCTCTCTCCTCCTCCCCCTCCAAGTCCATCTCTCTTTCCCTCCCTCTCTCCACTCTCTCACATCCTCTCTCTTCCTTCCTCTCTTTCCCTTTCTCTCCCTCTCTCTCTCTCTTCACCCACCAACTATGTTACTATATCCCTCCCTCTCTCCTTATATCTCCTTCTCCCCCCTTATCTCCATCTCTCCTTATTTGTCTCTTTATCTCAGCCCCAAACATACATGCTCTCTCTCTGTCTCTCCCTTGTCACTCCTCCTCTCTCTCCACTTCTTACTCTCTATATTTCTTATTTCCTACATCTCCCCCTCCAACTCCATCTCTCTTATCGATCCCTCTCTCCTCCTCTCTCTCAAGTCCTCTGTCTCGTCCTTCCTTTCTCTCTCTCTCTCTCCAATACTCTCTCTTCCCCATCACTCTATTCCTCTCTCTCATCCTTCCTCTCTCTCCATTTCTCTCCCACCTCTCTCTCTCTCTCTCTCTCTCTCCCTCTCTCTCTCTCTCTAATCCCCTTTCTTCCCCCATCCCTTTCTCTCTCTCTCTTTCCACCCCTCTCTCTCTCTCCAACTACATTACTATATCCCTCCCTCTCTCCTTCTCACTTCTTCTCTCTCCCCTTCTTTCCATACATCTTACTTTGTCTCTTTATCTCACCCATAAACATACACACTCTCTCTCCATCTCTCCCTGATCACTCTCTCTCTCTATTTCTTCTTAGTTATGTAAACTAATGAACATAAATATTCGTAAATATAAAGCAGATTATGGAGTAATTTTGAAAAGAGGTTTTATTTACTTACCATACCTCTAGTTTATTTATATTTTTATTTATTTACCATGCCCCTTTTCTTTACTATGGTATTTGGCCCATAGGCTTGTTATATAATTATATTTCTATTTATAATCCTATTTGATATATTGTTATTTATCTACCTTACCTCTTTATGCCTCTTTGATATTTATTTATTTACCATACCTCTTTATATCTATTTTATATTTATTTATTTATTTATCATACTTGTTTATACCTCTTTTATATTTATTTATTTACCCATGGTATTTGGCCCATGGTATCAATATTAATTTGTCCCATTGTATTCGTACCATAGGCTTCATCTAAATAAAACCTCTTTTTAATTTTTTTTAAATATAAAAACGTTTATGGAATAAATATAAAAAGAATTTTTGTTTATTTACCATACATCTAGTTTATATATTTTTTTAGTTATTTACCATAGCTCTGGAGTAAGTATAAATTCATTTTACAAATATTTAATTAAAATAAATATTAAAAGATTTTTGATTTTGATTGTTTGTGTTGAATTAACTCTTTTCCTTTGATTTAGGAAATGCTATTGACTTTAGTAATGAGTAAAGATGTTTAAAATTTTACCTAATTTGGAAATTCAATGCGGTAATTTTTTTTGTTAAAGGTAAAGTCAATACATGCAAATGATGTTATTCAATTTCAGTATATATATATATATATATATATATATATATATATATATATATATATATAATTAAACCATACCATCTTCACTGATATCTTTCCATTTACTTAATTTAAGTGTATGCAACTGATAGAAAACATTAAGTAAATTTTAACCAAAATAAATAAGGGCAAATCCTGAACTCTCTAACATCAATTCTGGATAGAGCCAAGTAATATTGGAAAGCGTGAATCCTAAATCAAACATACTTAGAACAAATCACCATTGTTGCAATTTTATGCACAAGACTGCTATTCATTGCAATCATAATTATGAATAATTCAAATAGGCATAGAAATTCGAGTCTAGTTATACATACAAAATCTCTTAGGGTCGACCACAACATAATTTTAATGCATCAAAGGGATTTGACGATTCCAACTAATAGTGGAAGTAAAAATGTTGGAAATAAGTAGATACATCAGATACATAAGGAACGCACAAATATGTATGATTGACTATATAACTATAGTATAACCAACCAAAATTAATATTTTTACTAAGAAAATGTATCCCAGGTAGTAATACCAAGTGCAAAATTCTAGAAAGAATATCATAATGGAAGTGATGGTTTCAACTACGAAACCATCCAAAAATAAACAATATATACACCTCTAGTAAGAAATGTTGTAAGTAGGGAAAAGAGAATGTGAACTTCCTTTAAGGGAGAAAAACCCTCGAAAGTAACTACAAGTGCCACGCTGGTAAAATAAACCCCTCAACATTAAATTAAAATAGAATTAATTATATATATTGAATTATTTTTCTGAAATAATTAAATAATATATAAATTTGCATTCAACCATTTTTAAAAGAAAAAATTGAATCCTTAAAACGGTAATCCTAATCACTTGGAAAAGGCTCATAAAACGGTAATCCTAATCACTTGGAAAATGGCAAGTAAAACTAGAAATATCATAAACCTCTGCTAATGGCGTTTCTCCTTGGATATCTGCTAATGGATTTTATCTGCATTGTTGTGTCTTCTATTTACGTATGGAAATTCAATCTCGCAAACACAAATTTTCTGGCCACCTCTGTCATTTGATTAAAGCTTCATACCAAACGCTCTTCTCTGCACCGCGCTGCTGCCCAGGCTATTTCTGGATAGAATTCAAGGATAAGTTCATTGCACCCGGGTAAAGAATATGGTCCAAGAAATCGAGTTGTTTTAATTTTTTTTGTTTATTTATATGATTATTAAAACTTATTTGTTAAGCCGACACTTATTTTTTATTTTTATTTTAATTTAAAATTTCAGTCGACATTGAGGACGTGAATTCACCCGACATCGGGGTCATACTCTGGTTTAGATGCGCCTCTTGCGCAAAGATTAAATTTATCCAAGTAAAAATTTGTTGAAAGATTAACTTATCCGTTGACTTGTGCTTTAATGCGAGACATTTCAAGTAATTGTTTAACTTTATCTAGTGACCTGTGGCGTTTTTTATCTAGTGACTGTGTCAATCCAACTAGACATTTTCAAGGAACTTAAATCGCAATATGTACAAAATTTAATTTGGTACATGGCTTAACATATATATATATATATAATATATATATATATATATATATATATATATATATATTTGGAGCATTATTTATCCAATTTGAGAATTGGAAGATGCTAGGGATAAGGTTTCAAAGACAGTATTCAATGACATGTTGATGGCTTTTGCTCTCGTATTCGAGCTTATTGCAAGTGTATGAGACGCATGATGTAAACTAGTTCCAAGGAAGGGTTTGAATGACTAGATTGAAATTATGGTTGGAACAAAGTTTTTTGGACAACAATGTGACAACTTAAAAGAAATTATTTATTGGACAAAATCAAAGGCAATTCAGTGAAATCAAGACTATTAACAACAATGGTTAGACAGTGATTGGAGCAATGGTTGTGAAGTGTAGTGATTAGGTGTAGTGAATAAACACGGTGACCAGTGTGATCTATCATATTCATTTATATTTCTTTATTTATTTATTAAAGGTGGAAGGGTAGTGCAATGCAGAGATTGACGTCTCCTTTAGGTTGGTACCTGATAACACTTCCAGGTAGAAAGGTTTTGCTAGGGCAAGTTGGTGCCTTTGCAGCAATTTGGTGCTTATAGGGTGTTGGTGAATTCTTTTAGTCAAATCTCATAAAATCAGGGGGTCAATGCCTCCTTCCACTCTATGTTGGTACATTAGGTAGTTGGAGCTTCCTTTAGGTTGGTGCCAGTAAATTAGGCGGTTGGTTCAGGCTCATTCCACTATATGTTGTACAATCTTGGAAGTTGATGCTTCTTTTTTATGTAATCCTTATGATATATATTAAATGTGTTTTGTGGTTTTCTCCCATTTTGGTTTCCACGTAAAAAATATCTTTTGTAATGTGTGTGATGTTGTGCATTGTTGAATGATATAGTTAATTATTAATATTTGCATGAGATCATTGAAATGGTAAAAAGTGTCCAATATTAATTCGCCCGGCTCTTAGTATTGGTGAATATTGCAACATATTTTTCTAAAATTTAAAATTGTTTGAAAGATATTCTTGTTTCTTTAACATCAATATGCCCAAAATGCACAAATTTTCCCAAATTTGCAAATAGTGCCCAAATTTGCAAACGTTGCCCAAATTTGAGGAAGACATCAAATCAACCATGTAAAAAGAAAAGGGAATGAATCTCATATATTTCTAATGTATATGAATCATTTGTTTAGATGTATTTGTATTTTGGGGAGAAAATAACCCATTCTTCTCTTGAATATTATCATTTTGTTATCTTCAATGTGTTCTACAGTTACGTAAATATGAGATTATGGGATTGGTTTTCATACACCCCAGCATTCATCTTGTACAAATATTTAGGCTTGGAATAGATATGGGTTTTTTGTTCACTCATTCTTTCTAGGAGGCTTGGGATAGGTAGATGATATTAGGTTCTTTTTGTTGTAATAGCTTGTTTGTTGCCTTCTTGAAAAAACAGAGTTGATCTAATGAATGTTGCTTGTTCTCAAGATTTGGTGTTCAAATCCAATTTTATCTAATTGTTTTGGTGGAATTAGTTAGGTTCGGAAGGGCCCATCAACCCTATGTAACATTCTGCACTTTTTTTTAGTTTATATTGCAAGAGTGTTTTCTTTGCAATGTCTTAAATCTTTGTTTTTAGTATATTAGTTTGTTTAGTCATAACCTTATCATGTATTAGGTTACTTCACTTTCCTTTAACTTCCAACATTTACTTCATGTTTCTTTGATAATTTATTTCAAGTTGATATATTTCCTTTACATTTCTTTATGCCTTTAATGTTTTGCATTTGGTTTTGAGAGACTAGAAACCAAAAGTAGAATTATTTGCCTTTCGAACCCAACATGTTATTGAATGCATATACACTACTTTATATAGTGAAATATTGCATTCCAGTGGTTTTCAGACAAGGAATGGCCAAAAAAATTATAGTTCAATGTGTTTATCAATATTTTTATATAGTTGGTTAACTTGATTGCTCAATAGTTGTTTGCATAAGATAGATTAGGGATTTGATACTACATATATTTTGTTAGCATCTCAAAGTATTACGATCTTGGTTTGATCATTAAATTTTAGTAAAGATAATACATATATTTTATCCAACATTTTTGGCATTGTTGTCAGGAAGGTTCTAAAAATGGATTAGAGCATTGGTAGTTTTTGTATTTTTCAAACACCTACAACTTAGGGGAGGAGACACGGTGAGACACCTACGACTTAGGGAAGGGTCATAGCCTACCATATCCACCTTAATGGGTTTTTCCAAAGACTCATCGTGTTGGTTTGGTGTTTTTTTATGTAAGTATGTTTTCTTTTTAGTTCGATTCATGGAAAGGAAGAAGCTAACTCATGATGAATAGATAACTAGTGAAAATAATTCATAGTAGCATGAGAGCGTCCAAGTACATGAAATTTTTTTTATTTAAAAATAATTTCTTTCCGTATATTTCATTTATTTCTGTAAGAGGGTTTTATATTTGTGTTGTAAGAACACGCCCCCTAACATGTTGATCCATTTGCTAGACAAGGATCAATGACCAGTGAGAAGAAATCAGAATTGATTAGAAGTCTGAAGAATGTTACTCCAAGAATATTTACAAATTATAGCAACATCTAGAAAACTCTCTACATATCAGGAAGAGGAGATCCTAGAATTAATAAAAAATATACATGTACTCCAAGACGCAATATGAGAATAGAATATCTATGAGCCACCTCCACAAGAAAATCTAGAAGCCTTCTCTAATAATACTTGCCAATATTTTAAGGAGACCAAAGAATCATGGACCAAATCTGATAGAGAGTAACCATTAAAATCAAAGAGTTCTTGACATGCCTATAATCAGATCCATCATGCACCCAAGAGATCAACCATTCCACTACAAAACATTTGCATGGCATGATAGAGGAGGACATACCAAGTGAACCATAGGAGAAAAATATTCAAGAACAACACGATTATATTGAGTGTCGGTTCCAGATGACCATCAAATCCAAGTACCACTCTCTTATTCAATAAATCCTATCATCATATTATCCAAACCAACTAGTCTTTTATTCTCTGTTATACATTGAAGCCTACTTTTCAAACCTAAGTATGAGTATATTTGTTATCTTGTTACGCACATCAATTCACTAAAAGTAATATTATACTTGAAGGAGAATGTTCATTCTCAAAATAGGGTAGGATATTACAATAAGTAAATGAATAAAACAGTAAATATAAAAATAAGTCTAGTGGTGAAAACCAAGCGACTCGCTCAACTAGACACGGATCTTGCTTGAAAACCAAGCCTCCTGGTAGGAAAAATTCATAATAAAATATATAAGTTCATATTGGCTCCAATGGTTCCTCAAATTATTCCTAGTTTTATGCTCGAGTTTGTTGATGTGGGATTCCTTAAGGCCCAACTTCCAACAAATCTTGTCCTATCAACTTCAGCACTTTATTTGGGACCAATATCGTAGATATTTTTGGGTATCTTAGATTTTGCATATCGTAGGTGACTCAACTTCAACACATCCATTCGTACCTGTCAAAATGCAATCTTTCACCTTGACACTCATTGACATTAATGGTGAGTTTTCTCACACTCGTTAATGACATACGTCATTGGTCGGTAATCCAATGATTTCTTTCTATGTTTGACTTCAGAAAAAGTTTATCAGCATTAGCATTTATTCCATCAGCTTCAATATTCTCTAATCACATCCTAGGTTTCAAATGTTCTGCCTTGAACAACTCAAATTTGATCCTCAACAAGCTCAGATTCAACAGTCATCTTACCAAGTTCTCGCAGCTAAACAATATTGAGGTAAAACAATTTTAATTCCTTTGATTCATTAGGGATAAATGAAATTTATTAATTTTCAACTTATCATATGCTTGTTATTTCTCTTTTTTTACCTCATTTAATTTATTGCCCCTCATTATGCTAATACCATTACTGTCATTTCAATTGCTTCTTACCCATCACTCTACTTAACTTATACCCTGCCTCATCTCTAGAATTCTCTGAAGAAGTTTCAGTTGATGAATTTGGAAATTGTTTCCTCTCTACGCATCATCTTCATTTGCACTTTATTCATCATTATCTTTCTATTACCAATAAAATAAGGTACAACAACAACAACATACATTACAAGATATGATCCTATGATTTCACCAGTATCTCACGACCATTTAATCAACATTTTCTACTTCCATGTTCATCAAGTGATGGCCTAGAAAAATGCGGCTATTTGTTGCATTATCTTTGTTTGTTTCATGTTAATTTCAATCAGTTATGATTTGAACATCCAAGTTTATGATTTTGAGTGGTAAAAATGGATTTTTAGAGGATTCTATTGCAAGATTTCATGAATGGTGTTAGTGATGGAGAAGAGGTCATTTGTTCATATGTTGGGGTGACCAAAGGCCTAGAACAATGAGATAGATGGTGTTACAGGAAAGGAATCCAACCTCTTGTCCACTGGGAATGAGGATTCCCAAATAATCAACTTTGATGATGGTTCAGAGTATGTTGACTATGATCCAGGACATGAAGGAGCAGATTTTGGGTCAGCAAGGCAGCCCCTAAGAGAGGGCACATCTAGTCATGTGATGACCTATTGGTTCAGTTGTATCTATTGACTATGATAAAGCTCTTGTGGAGGCCTAGAAGAAAAATATTAAATTAAATTACTTTGTTGTATCTTTAAAGGTTGAAACCCAACTTGTTGATAGTCAAGTTTATATGCTTACCCATGAGAAAAAAAAATATGTGGTTGACCTTGATTGTTCATTAAGGGAATTTTGAGGTAAAAAATGAGCCTCAAAACACAAATTTACTAACAAAATTAACTTTAAAACAACCAATAGGATTGAAGATGATGATGCCATCCCCAAGGGAAAATATTTTGGAGGGAAAATATGAAAATTATTTTTTTAATTGTATTTTCGGCTTTAATATATCTATATATATACTCAAATTTCAAGTGTAGACACCTATTGGATGCAGAATTTAATTCCACATCCAATGAGAACCCACTATGGATACTTATGAGTAGGCCTATGCCGAAAAAATTGAAAATAAATGAAAATATTTAAACACACTTTTTTCATGCATTTTCATTTTTTTCTTTAAAAAAACATAAATATTATTTGTTATTTTAACTACTATTTTATTATTTTCCTTAGGATTCCTATTTTAGACCTCAAAACTCCCCTAATGATCCATCACCTTATATTATACTCTATAATACAATGATTTGGGGATGAGGAAATGTTAATATGCACAATCACTATATGGAAGTGCTTTGTGGAATAATGGGGAGGAGGAATGTTAATATGCACAATCACTATATGGTGGTGCTTTGTGGAATAATGGGGAGGGGGAATGTTAATATGCACAATCATTATATGGTAGTTCTTTGTGGATTAATGGGGAGGGGGAATGTTAATATGCACAATCACTATATGGTAGTGCTTTGTGGAATAATGGGGAGGTTTGTTATTCAAAATATGGTTCATATCTTAGTCATGCAAAGTATTGTCATGGGACAGATTTAAGGATAATCCTTGCTTGTATTAAGAGCCATGAAAACCATCATAAATTCTACATTGTTCTAGTTTTGTACGTTTCAGTATATTTTTATGGATATTCACATCCACAAATGCAATGGAAAGAAAACCTATAAAATTATATTATGTGTAACAATGTTTTAGATGTGTTATATGCGATTCATTTCATTTGCAGCCTCCATCATGAATTGTTAACAAGAATAACAGTGTACAATATGCAACTAGTTATGGCCCAGTTATTACTTAAGAATATGATGATTATGGCAAGAAACTCAATATGATTGGGCCCATATGGTCTACCCTGATTCATGATCATGTCTGAGTTTCGTCCATATTATCATATGTTGGTTACCTCAAATTTCGATATCTAGCATATGAGAATATATGTTGTATTGATGTTGATATCTGAGGGGTTACATTTCGATCCTCTTTATGTAAGTCTCCACAGTTTATGTGTAATGTTAAAGTGTACTTCTTTACAGTATTTTAGGAACTCATGTAAATCCACTTGGTTTGAATATGGATGCACCAATGCATATTATTTGGGATATTATGTAATGTTGGATTAAAATCCACCTGTTCGCGCTGGAATCAGCACTTGTATTGTGACAAGCGCTTGACCAGACACATCTTAAGCTCAAGGGCTCTTCTTACAGTTGGATTATATTTTTTGGAGAGTGGTTGGAACTTACACGCACTGAAAGGGATTTTGAGCAAATAAAAATCTCTCACACATATGAGGGCACTGGTGCATGATGTGGTAGCAAGTTTGAGTTTGTAGCCTGATGGTTAGAAGAAAGAAATATAAATAGTGGATATGTAAAATAGAAGCCCACTGCTAAAAGGAAAGGGTGACACAAATGCTAGATCTGAAATGTATAGTTAAAGAATGCTTTAAAAGACTTATAAGAGTCTCACTCTACATTTTAAGAATCCCATTACGAAGAATGCTTCCAACTAACATGATCTCATGAATCAGGAATGCTTGATGGATCAAGACTGACAAAAATAGAGTTACATGCATGTTATATTAAAAGACTTATAAGAATATGAAACGGGATTTAATTCTACCCCAAGGAATGCTTATGAACAATCCTCAATTCATATTAAATCAGGAAAGCTTGGAACAAGACTTACAAAATTAGATCAATATGTCTTGGAGGTTCAGAAGACTGATAAAAGCATGAGATAAAACTTTCATATTAAATCTGGAAAGAGAGATAAAGTATGTAAAAAGAGAAGGGAAAACAATACACACACCACACAATTTGTGTGTCCTCAAGAGTGCATCTAGATATATTATCAACTCAGAAATATTCAACACAGTATACAATAAGCTGAACAACCCACGAACCCTATTCTCATTGCTTTACCCTGTATATATACCAAACTGACGGATTCTATGATCCACAACTTAAGCTAGTTAGTTGTAGGAACTTATTACAATATACTAAATATAGTAAATAGTTTTAGGTTTATCTAATAAAATAGAAGGAATTCAATGTACAATAGAAAATTTACAAAATAATAAATGAAACTTGATTGTTGATGAAGATCGAACTCTGTTAAGGCTGATGATGTGGAGGGTTGGCCCCGGATTTCTAGAAGATCTTCCTCCTCCAAAAGTGCAACTGCTGAGAGCTGTCAAAAACATCTAGAATAGAAGATATCGAATCTCCTGAATTTGAAATTATTAACTCTGCTTTGACTGCCACATATGCTAATATATCTCCTTAAAATCTGTAATGAGACACCATCTTCAACTACCACCTATATCTGGAAAGATCACAAGGAATTGACTGCTGAAAAAGAGGGGAAAATCTGCCTACTGAAAAGACACTAGGACCTTTATCTGCAAAAGTGTAGGAATAACCAACTGAAACGGATATCTGGAAAATAGCTTGACTGGATGACACTTGGAAAAAGACCATTACTATTGAGGCTGCATTCACTTTATCATCATTTAGTGTCATTCTTTCAAAAGCAGAACCAAAAGCAACCTTTTCTCCTTCTTATACAAATTCTGAAAATAATAGCTACTTATTGGGTTATTTTTTAAAATCATATTTTCTAAAAAAAATGTAGCTATTATCTGAAAATACTGTGTATAAGCCAAAAATGACATGATTCTTCATATTTTCATGGTTCTTTAATTCATTCATCAGGGATCTAGTATAGAAGCAAAAATCCTGATAGCTTCTACCTTGGTTACCCTCTTCTTTGAATTTCTCTTATGTACTTGATTTTTCTGTTGAATCTTCTTCTTCCCTTTGGCTGAAGAACTGATAGATGAATAAAGTTGGGCTATAGTTTGTTCTTCTGTTGTAGTGGTCTCTGAAACTTTGCTAAACAAGGAACAACAACCCTCCACGAAGCCCTAACTGCTATCACAAGGTAACAAATTGTTTTGCTAGAAGATAACAACGGTTTGTTGTAGCTTTGCATGCCCTAAACCACGGTGAGAGGGAATGACATTAAAAAAATTATTTAAATTATGTTACCAACTCATTCCACTAAACATTTCAGTCCATCGGATTATTAACTAATAGCCACTCATACCTCATCCTTAATATATTTTACTTTAATTAGTAGCATTAGATTTGACAATTATTTTTGCAGCACTTGTTTTGCTTTGTTTTGGTAGTGCACTATAGGACTGCTTCCCAATATATACTTCCAAATTTTGTTCAGTGTTCTTTACAGTTTTGATACCACAAAATACACCAGTTATTTTGTCAACGCCGAGATATTTTGCAGGACTTTGGCAATAATGAAGGGATAAATTTTGATAAAATTATGTGGAGGATATGTTTACACGGTTGAAATCATTCTTGAGGATGATATCATAGGTCTAATAATATGGGTTATTCCTAGCATAGTAATGAATGTTTGAGAAGGATTTTGAGGCACAAGGCAAGGGATTACCAAATTTTATGGAAAATGATAAGTTACTTGTTTTCATTCCTTTTCTTCAGCAGCTTTACCGACTACAACTCAACTTGTATTACAAGTAGTTTATCTTGTACCGTGAAGTCAAGAGACAACGCATTAAGTATTTATCTTTTTAAATGCATATTAGGTTAATATAAGAGATAGGATATATTTCCAAAAATATAGTTTGTAATTAAATTTTCATAGAATCATGGTTTTAATTTGTAAACAGTTCTCTATAAAGTTATTCCAAAAGACAAAATAGAGATTCGAATTTTTTTGAAAAAACTTACCTTGTGTTTACTTTGATATTAATGTAAATCGATATAGATGTTATTAGTGTGCTAATTTCAGAATAATTCATCAAGAATGGTTTATATCAGATTTCCATTTCTCTTTGTGTTATTTCATTGTCAAAACTTTGATCATTAAGTCTTCAGTATTTAAAAAAAAACTTTGTGAATTGGAATTCTTTCGGAATGCTCAATTTCATGTTTTTCAAACTACTTATGTGTTTTTAAAATTAGATATCATTTGCAGAAATCATATTGCTTTGTTTTTTTATATTTATTTTCTAGAGTCTTCTACCATACCTTAATAAGAATTTTCCTAAGAAACTATAATCTATTGTTTGAACTGTACATATTACTTGTAGTTAGGATCTTCTTTTGTCAAAGACTCCATGTCCATTGGTCTCTTTCTCTTTTCTTTCCAAACCAATTTCATGTGTTACTAATAAAAATATAGCCAATGAGCTTATTATTGGCCTACTACTATAGTGACCTTGAGTGGTAGTGTTAAGGAGAAATCCCTTTCCAGATTGAAAGGTCGGCTTTCAATCCCAAAGCGGTTTGAAGGTTACCTCAGTGAATTTCTTTTCACAACCAAGGAAAAATTATAAGTGATAACATATTGGTGTTGTTGCTAGGGAAAAAAGGTTAAATCATCCTTGGGATAGAACAATAAAGATCCATATCTGATCATTGATGGTGAACAAGGATCAGATAAAATCAAGTTGTACTTCACCTAACGACTCCATTGTTTGAGAGATGAATCCACTGGGGAGTTCTAACTCATCAGGGATTTTACACTAGGATACATCTAAATCTTTATCCACCAGAGCCTTTGTCAAGTCCAGAGAAGCTTTTCAAGAAGAAAAGATCAGCAGAAGTATCAGCAATTATTCCTTTAGGAAGATTTTTTTCTTTACCTAAAGAGGTTAAGTCCATAGAAGATATATGATTTGATATTAATTTTGAGTAGACTTGTTTATGTCAAAGTCAGAATCTGATATTTTAGATTTTGTATTTGATGAAAAAAAAAGTTAAGTCTTATATTCCATAAACTTTCCTTCAAGTGCCTAGTTTATCACAACAAGACCAAGATATTTTTTGGGGTAGTTTAATCTCTAAACTCAAACAGCAATTGGAATACCCTGGCAGTTAGGTGTGTAGAGGTCTTGGCTTAAAAAAGAGTGGTGTGAATCTCTGAATGTTATTCATAGATATTTCACCTGCGAAGGACACTACCACAGTATTGGTATGTACCACTTTAAGTTTCTCGCACACATTTCTGGGCAAGTGCATATGAATATGATGTATTTTTTGTTGATGAGTTTGAGAAAAATGTATGTTAAGGTTCGAGCCAGGCCAAAGTCACCTTCCCACTTTGTTTTCATAAAGCCCTAATTAAATTGTTGGTTATTGATCATTTAAAGAAGATAAATAGAACATGGGAACATTTTTTATTCTGAGGAGGTTTTGTGGAGACAATAAACTCTAAGCCTAAAACTAGAAAACGTAGGAAACATAAGGTTTTTGTTAAAGTTTTTAAAGCCTCAGGGGAGTCCTCTTCCATTCAAACCAGAAGTAAGAGGAAGGTGTTACAACCTGAAACCCTTGTTCTAGTACGTGCATTAAAAAATGTTTATACTAGGAAGGCTAAAAGGGTCATGAGAGAAAGAGCCATGTCTTCTCCTCAAGAACCAGAGCAAGTTGAGGTTGCAGACCCTCCAAAACAAATTCCTACAGATGAACCAATTGAGGTTGCAGAAGACAAGCCTAGTGAAACGGGGGAGGGTAAATTTGACACGGTGTACGAGAAGAGGAAAAAGGAACCTACCCTGGCTGAAATTTATGGGATTAGAAATCCCCATACTAGACTTGTAAACAAACTCAGGCTCAAGTTTAAACTGAAGAAAAACCTTGGCCTAGTAAACTAGGTTATTGAGTTAGATGATTCACCATTAAAGGATATGGTGATAAACAAGGAAAAGGCTTCTAGTTCCAAGAATAAAAAGCAAGGCCCCAGGACTAATACCAGAAAGACTAAAAGAATAAAACAAATAAAACTGGTGAAGTAGAGCATTGCAAGTGAGATTTTCTGAAACACACTACTAATTAATTTTCCAGCATTCATTTTGACAGTTTTACAGAGAGCGCTGACAATTATTTTTCCAACACTAGTTTGCTCCATTTTGCACTCACAATTATTTTGTTAGCGCTAGTTTTGCTCTGTTTTGGAAATGCACTGTAGTATTGCTTCTCGATATATACTGCCAAATATTTGTCAGTGTTCTTTACAGTTTTTATACCATAAAAAATGTCATTTGTTTTCTCAACATGCAGATATTTTGTAGGATTTTGGCAATGATGAACAGGTCGATTTTGATAAAGTTATCTAGAGGATATGTTTACATAGTTGATAGCATTCTTGGGTATCATATCATAGGTCTAAGAAGATGGGTTATTCCGAGCATAGTAATGAATGTTTGAGCAGGATTCTCAGGCACAAGACAAGGGATTACCAGATTTTATGGCAAAAGATCAGTTACCTGTTTTCATTTTTTCTTCAACAACTTTACCCACTACAACTCCACTTTTTATCACAAACAATTTATCATGTACTATGAATTCAAGAGACATATCATTAAGTATTTATATTTGTAAATGCATATCAGATTTTGTATAAGAGACAGGATATATTTCTTAAAAGATAGTTTGTAATTAAATTTTCCTATAATCATGTTTTCAGCTTGTAAACAAATCTCTATAAAGTTATTCCAATAGACATAACAAAGGTTTGAAATTTTTTGAAAAAAACAGACCTTCTGTTTACTTTGATATTAATATAATTTTCTATCAACAGTGTTACATGTGCAATTTCCATAGATTCATGTGTGAACGGTTTCCTATATGTTTTTCTACTGTGATTCTTCTCTCCTTAGTCAAAACTTTGATCATTAAGTCTTTAGTCTTTGAAAAATATTTTGAGAATCAGAATTATTTCCGAATACTCAAGTTCATGTTTTTCAAACTACTTATGTGTTTTTAAACTTAGATATCATTTTCATAAATCATATTGCTCTATTTTTTTATATTTATTTTCTATAGACTTCTACCATACCTTGATGAGAATTTGTATAAGAAATTATAATTTATCCTGCCTTTGTTATAATTGTTCATATAGCATGTGGCTAACATCTTCTTCTGTCAAAGACTCCATGCCCAATGGTCTCTTTCTCTTTTCTTTCCAAACCAATTTCATGTGTTACTACTACAGTGACCTTGAGTGGTAGTGTTAAGGAGAAATCTCTCTCCATATTGAAGGGGAAACTTTCAATCCCAAAGCGGTTTGAATATCACCTCAGTGAGTTTCCTTTCATAGCCAAGGAAAAATTTTGTCTGATAACAATTTACAAGACATTATATTACAACTTCTTTACCATACTGGGCTGGAGAGCACCTCTCGGTGCAATAACTCTCAATTGCACTCCAAATTGGCTCACAATTCCAACTTGCTAAGTGAAATGGCAACAAAAGAAGGAAAAAATGATTTAATGTTGTGAAAAAGGACATTTGTCCAATTTTCGAGGCATGTTGAGGGAAGGTGTTTAATACATGTTTGGCATGTCCTATCAATAGGAAACATGCAAACATGTGGCCTTACATATTCTTGTCTAACACATGAAATAAGAGACATGACCCTTATTTGGACATGTCCATTTACTTATATCATCACATGTATGGAATTTCAGCAAGTTAAGGATGAGAATCAACACATAGTAGGTTTGTTACAACCACTGCCATTTTCAGAATGGAAATGGGAGCTAACAACTATGAATTTAATTACAAGTGACAAAAAAATGTAAGATAATATGATGCATTTAAATCAATTACCTTTATAAAGGTAAAAAATCATTTTATTAATATTCAACCAATGTTCATAAGAGTATATCAATTGGACTTGAAAATACATCCAAAAATTACAATGTGGAGGTACAAATGACATCTCTGTAAAAACAAGAAAAGAACTATCTCTTGGCATCCAATTTCAAACTTTAAGTCCAAGGCATTGATATTGGTTTGAAAGTTTCAAAAGCATGTTAAAACCATAGGAAAATGTATCAACAATTGTTGATTGTCATCCAATCATAAACTTGTATGGAATTATTAAGCAAACAAGTGGAAAAAACTAAGAATCTAAGACTCACAAGAATTTTCGAGACATGTTATTTGCTAATGTTGATATTCTAGAGAAAGAGAAAAAAATTAACCATAGTATATCTAATATGAAGGGTCATAAATATTGATTTGGAAATCATGGGTGATATGCAAAAGAACCATGTAGGATTACTAAGACATTATTTCCCAAACCTAACACACACCAAGGAAGGTTGAAGTGCTTTAGCATAAGTCCACTCAAGTTAATCTCGAAGTGGTCTCTTAAGTGTGCAAAGTCTCAATTCAACACTCTAAGGAAGGTTCAAGTGTTGTTGCATAAATCCTTTCAAGTTAATCTTGAAGTGGTCTCTTAAGCGTGTGAAGTCTTGGTTCACTAGTTTTCCAAATGAACTTTTCAATTACTTTGTGCATAAGAGGTAGTTAATGTTTACATAGGTTAGGTTTCAATATTATCTATGCCGCAACAAGGTATAACGCATTCGTTGTGCGCTGACCCATGAATTATTATAGTGTTGACCAAAAATTAAACAAAGAATTTATAAAGTTGACTTTACAAAACAAAATATTTTAATTTTAAATATTTTTAGTTCTATTTATCTACGTTTTGATTCATTCACAAGGTTGGGGTCTTAGGGTCTTATTTTTCTATCATTACTTCCATCGTCGGATCGTCTGTATGCAGTTGTGTTTACTTCACTGTAGGATGAGCAAAGCCATTATTTTCATGGGGAATAGTGAGAGGATAGCCGATGGGCAGCTAGAAGAACTCAGACACTACTCTCATCATCTTGTTTATCAACGAACCCTCAACACCGTGTTTAATCACTTGAAAATTAGTTTTTTTCTTTTTTAAATGAATTTTCACATTGGGTCAATTACTATGATTAGTGGAGCGAAACCAGCTCTATGAAAGTACATTGTATATATATGGGGCTTGGACACCATATTTATTACCCATAATTATACTGACGTTTCAAATTTTTTATTAAATGAAAGAGACATAAATTTGTATGTATAACAAATATATTTAAAAAACCAAAACTCTTTCAGTAGAACTCCACTAAGCTTCTTCCCAACTTGTCTCAACAACAGCAATTTCCTAATTGCTTATAAAAATAAGAGCTAATAGTACTAAATATGTTGAAATTTTCACACAATTTGGTTTAAATTTTTAAAAGCATTTTTAAAATCATAAATGTGTAATTTGTAAATTTTAAATGTTTTAAGAAATTTTAGAACTATAAATTTATTTATACATTCAAATATATATTTAATTAAAAAGTTACTTATTTTAAATAATATAAATTTATTATGTATTTAAGTATATGAAGTTATTTTGAATTTGTATAAAAAAATTAAATTTATTTTAATAAAAATAATTGAAAATTAAATTATAAATATTTTTCCAAATATAAAAATATTTTTATTCTATTTATTAATTTTTTATATTTATTAATTTTTTTATATTTTAATTTATAATTTTCATATGTTTTGAAGTGTACTGAGAATAGTGTTATATTAAAAAGCATTGAGCTAATTTGAGGAATTTTTCAAAAATTACAATTATCATAAGTTAAATAAATCTGGAGTGGTATGATTTATTGAATATAAATATTCTATTTTTTTAATATTAAATTTATTTATATTTTAAAATATATTTAAATAATAAAAATTACATTTTAAATATGATTAATTAAATATAAATACTTTCATCTCTTATATCTACTTGTTATAATTTTAATGATTTATTATGAAAGTAATTATGTTTCAATATGGTTAGTAGAAATTTGAACTCACATAATTTTAATAGTTGTTATATAGATTTTGCATGTTTTTATTCTATATTTAAAATTATCTAAAGGATTGAGTATGGCTAATTGTCATAAGGTTACAAAGATATATGTCATGGACATGAGTGGCTTGATCTTTGTTAAGTCATACTAATAAAAAAAGGTTGAAAAAAAAAAAACATTTAATTTGTTGTTTTCATATGACCTTTTATAACTTTTTCTATTCAACCAAACCAATCTAAATCAGAAAAATTGAAAAAAATATCACTTACTACTCTATTTCCATCATATTTATATGATTTAGTCCACTAAAACATAATATCTAGTTTTACCATTTAAAAAATAATGGTCTTATTACATTCTTGCATTTTCTCAAAAACTCGTTAGATTTGCTTTTAGCATACATTTCTTTTACAAGAATTTAGAAAATATAGGTTCACTTCTGAAACAAATAATTATGCAAGAAAAATTATTATTGTGGAACATGATCCATTGACGACCAATAGCTTCATATGTTTTAGACACTTTTCATAGCTCCTCATAATCATAGAGTATCCCTTCATGTTTTCTCCATACCATACATTGTCTTATCCCTAAATTTTTGTCTTTCGGATTAATCACATTATTAGGATTTGGTCGACTTTTCGAACCAACTAATGTGGTTCATCATCAGGACAAGGTAAAAAAGCTCATGGATCTTAATGAATAAATAGTGTGGATGCATCATTGCCCGGAATTAGTAGCTAAAAAACTAGTCGTTGAACTAGCCGTTTAAAAACTAGTCGTGGAACTAGCCGTTAATTTAATTAGTTATGTAATAAATTAAAAAATATTATAAAAATAATTAAAAATTTTAATTTAAAGGATTCAATTAATAAATATTATATTTATAATTCAACTAATATAATATATAGGATAAGATCATATCAAGGGAAAGAATAAAGAAAAGATTAAGAAATAAGGGGGCAGATGAATAAATAAATAAATAAAACCAAGACTGAGAGCAAGAGGGGCGGGAAATCACCTTGAGAGGGCAGGAGCCCAACTCTTACTCAATTTTCACCCATCATACCTATTGAGATTCTTAGAATGTCGTTCAATCTCAATGGCCTCCCTAAGCTTCCTATGATGGAAGTGACCAACCTTAGCGATGACCCTGGAGTCCTCAATGTAAACATGGTGACACAATTTTTCCAGATGTTCTGCAAGAGCCGATGTGCGGGATCGATTGTGCCTAATGTCTATTGCATGCTCTTGTTTCACCGATATAAGGAGTGCCACATGAACAAGGAACCATGTAAACACCTTTCATGTCTTTTGGATCGATAGGATCCTTGACAGATGTGAAAGAATTTCTTACAGTTCTTCTAGACGGTTCCATAAAGTGAAAATGAGATTAATAAGGTAATATGAGCAATAAATGTGTTCAGAGCAACATATATCTTTCTTTAAGATGAGGAATGAAGGGTCCATTTTTTCTTCTTCAAAACCACTCCCTACTCAAGAAGTTGATCTGCGTTATTTCCCAGGCATGTCAAGTGATGTTGGTTTGAATACAATAGATAAGCAGAAACAGTGAAAAAAAACCTTTCCATTTATACATTCTTCTTGAAAACCATGAATGAGAAAAAAAAATTATGCTATTGACAACACAAACAATCGACTCTAACCAATACCAATATGAACGCCATTCAAACATGATCAAAGACGTTACAACTCAATAAGAATTTTTAAAATGATTTTTTAAAATAAACTGTAAACATTAGGATAGTAGAAATATTGATAGGAGTAGCACACATAACGTACTGATTTGTAAGCACAAGTCCTATCTTTCTAAAGCATTCTCTCTCATTTGTGTCAATGCACTTCCTCGTACTTTCCTTGAACCCTAAGGTCAGCCTAAATAGAAAGAAACAAGTCTAAACAGGCCATAAACCAATATCAAAACATAACATCATAATAATCCATGGTTGTCATCCTCTTCCTTATATAAGTGATGAGCTTCCTCACCCTTGGCCCCACCCCTTAAAGGCACTACATCCATGCATGGGGTCTCCATCCCAAACTGTGTTGTCCCATAATGAATGCGACTCCTCCATGACAGCACTGTTGATTTGGTCAAAGTTGACCTAGTCTATGTGTTCTAGCCCCTTTTCACACATAAGGGTGCTTTATCAAGCCTCTAAGGTGATCTCCTTTCACATTAGCAGTGATTTTATTCCTATTAAGAAGATTTATGGATCTCCATACCCTCTTATTTATCAAACAAGGAAGAAAAAACAAAAATTAATATTCCAACTAGCTCATCCAAGCATAAACTTGCATGGAATTATTAAGCAAACAAGTGGAAAAAACGAAGAATCTAAGACTCACAAGAATTTTCAAGACATGTTATTTGCTAATGTTGATATTCTAGAGAAAGAAAAAAATTAACCATAGTAAATCCAATATGAACAGTCATAAATATTGATTTGGAAATCATGGGTGATATGCAAAAGAACCATGAGAATTGCTAAGACACTATTTCACAAACCTAACATGCACCAGGGAAGGTTGAAGTGCTCTAGCATAAGTCCATTCAAGTTAATCTCGAAGTGGTCTCTTAAGAGTGCAAAGTCTTGGTTCAACGCTCTAAGGAAGGTTCAAGTGTTGTTGCATAAGTCCTTTCAAGTTAATCTTGAAGTGATCTCTTAAGTGTACAAAGTCTTGGTTTCGCTAGTTTTCCAAATGAACGTTTCAATTACTTTGTGCATAAGAGATAGTTAGTGTTTACATAGGTTAGGTTTCATTATTATCTTTGTCGCAGCGGGGTATAACGCATTCCCATGAATTATTATAGTGTTGACCAAAAATTAAACAAAGAATTTATAAAGTTGACTTTACAAAACAAAAATATTTTCATTTTTTATATTTTTAATTATATTTATCTACGTTTTGGTTGGTTAACAAGGTTGGGGTCTTAGGGTCTTATTTTGCTATCATTACTTCCATTGTCGGATCGTCTGTATGCAGTTGTGTTTACTTCAGTGTATGATGAGCAAAGCCATCATTTTCATGGGTAATAGTGAGATAGCCAACACGCAACGCAAAGAACTCAGACGCTACTCTCATCATCTCGTTTATCAACGAATCCTCAAAATCGTGTTTAGTCACCTGCAAATTAGTTTTAAAAAAAAACAGCTTTTCACATAGGGTAAATTATTATGATTAGTGCAACGAAACCAGCTCTATGAAAGGACATTGTATACATATAGGGCTTGGACATCATATTTATTACCCATAATTATATTGATGTTTCAATTTTTTTATTAAATGAAAGAGACATGAATTTTTATTTAAAACAAATATGTTTAAAAAACCAAAATTTGTTAAGTGGAACTTTGAGCTTCTTCCCAACTTGTCTCAACAACACCAATTTCTTAATTGCTTATAAAGATAAGAGCTAATACTACTAAATATGTTGAGATTTTCAGGCAATTTAGTTTAAATTTTTGAAAACTTTTTTAAAATCATAAATGTGTAATTTGTAAATTTTAAATGTTTTAAGAAGTTTTAGGGCTATAAATTTATTTATATATTCAAATATATATTTTTTATCAAAAATTTACCTATTTTAAATAAATTTATCATATATTTAAGTATATAAAGTTATTTTGAATTTGTATAAAAATTTAAGATTATTTTAATAAGAATAATTGAAAAATAAATTATAAATATTTTGAAGATATAAAAATATAGAAGTTGATAGTCTCAAATATAAAAATATTATGTTCTATTTAGTATTTTTTTATTTAAATTTATAATTTTAATATATTTTGAAATGCTATTGAAAATAATGTTATATTAAAAGTATTCAACTAAAAGTTTATTTTAAAAACTATATTAATTGTCTAATTTCTTTTCAAACTAAATCATGAGTATCAACAACTTTCAAAATTTACAATTAACATTGAATTAAATGAAACTTGAGTAGTATGATTTAATGAACATAAATATTATTTTATTTTTAATATTAAATTTATTTATACTTTAAACAATATTTAAACTAGTAATTGCACCACTTGTTGCAAAAGAAACGTCGTAAGGCAATAGCATAGGAAAGAGTAGCCTAGAAGAAATAAGTTGCTGCCGAGAAGAAGCCATTGTGAAGGAATGAAAGGTAATTTTTGCTTCCATGGAAGCATGCCGTGGAGATTTCAAAGATATTGATGATAAGAGTTATCAACCATAAAATTTTGTTATAGATATTAAAATAGGAAATTATGGGTGAAAACATATATAAACCAACATAATATGTTCACATATATAAAAATTTTGTTATAGATATTGAAATAGGAAATTGGGGGTGAAAATCCTTTGGTGATTAATCATCCTCTGAAACAAGCATGAAATGAGCATGTAACTTAAACAAGATATTTTAAATACATTCAAGTATAATCTATCTATCATAGATGTAAATAAAGAGAATTTTTATTAACATAAATAAAGTTTAGTCCAATTTCATCTATATATCTGAGCGCTAATTTCATGTTTGTCAGCAATTTTATATTGTATATGAAGAACAATAGTCTTGGTATACAAGAAAGTGAATGTCTTTTTAGGAGACACTCTTTGAAGGAGATATTGTTCTTTATGTTATGGTTTATTTTCTTAACTCCAAACTTGGTTTATTCTTTCTCTATATACATACTAAACAAAAAATACAAAGTAATTTCACAATTTTAAGTTATAGTTTAATATTTTATAATTACAAATCTAGTTTCTTATTAAACTATTTTACACACATCTATTTATTCAAGTAAATTATATTGTGAATATGTTTTCTCCTATTATTTGATTACAAAATTATTGTACTCCCTACTAAGTAAAGCAACTTTATTAATAAAGAATTGAATGCCAAATTGAAAGATTGCTCAAGCTAGAACTACTATAATATGTATAACTAATTTTTTGGTGTATAAATTATTTGTTTTATATTTCCTTGAATTTCCATTACCTATTATCTTAAATTCCCATAGAGAGTTATTGAACATGGGAGCCAACTTTAGGTAAATAAACATTCACATTGTCAACTTGGAAACAAAAATTATAATCCTAAAATTCTCTTACCTAATCATATTTTCAAATATATAATTGAGTTCCATTTATTAAAAACAAATTCAATATTAAGAACCTCCTAGAGTTATAAAAGTTAATTGACATGAAAAATAAAAAATATCCTCATGACAACATACAAATGTTAATCTTAATTGAATCATTAAAAAACTAAAAAGGGATAATAGATAGTATCACAATTTTCTTATGAGAAATAAATGCTCCTATATGAAACAATGATGGCTTTCATCAGTTCCTGAGCAGTGAAAACAAGTTTACTGAGAAAACAACTCTAGCACTGAGAAAGATTTGGAAGCAACTGTTGAATTGCTGAACATGTCTCCAACTATTATTTTCAAATATATAATTGAGTTCCATTTATTAAAAACAAAGTCAATATTAAGAACCTCCTAGAGTTATAAAAGGTAATTGACATGAAAAATAAAAATCTCCTCATGACAACATACAAATGTTAATCTTAATTGAATCATTAAAAAACTAAAAAGGGATAATAGATAGTATCACAATTTTCTTATGAGAAATAAATGCTCCCATATGAAACAATGATGGCTTTCATCAGTTCATGAGCAGTAAAAATAAGTTTACTAAGAAAACAACTCTCGCACTGAGAGAGATTTGGAAGCAACTATTGGATTGGTGAGCATGTCTTTCTCTATGGGGTTGGATATAATTTGGGCATATGCAACTGTTGAATTGGTGAACATGTCTTGCTCTATGGTGTTGGATATTGGGCATAGAGTTCTTGATCTTGTATACAAGACTGTCAATTTGACATTAACCATGATATTGTCAACATTTAGAGTACACTTGCCATCACATTTGTAGAAAAAATTACAATAGAGTATCACATTTTTTTTATCATATCTAAATGCTCCTATATGCAAGAACTACCTTGTGGCAGCCTCATAGTTTAAATTTGTGCAAGGAGGAGGAGAGGAGTGTCAAGGTGCAAGCTATAATAAGAAGAGAAAGAAGCATCTTGTTTGGGACTTGAGATAGGTTCATTCTCTGCACATCTAGACTCAAAGCTTAATAAAACAAAACTCACCTTACTTTGGATTTTTTAAATAAATATCTTAAAAATTAGGATATCAATTTAATACATTTTACTCAATTACACATTTAGCAATATTCATTTTAAAAAATACCAATATAAATTACTATTTTAAATAAAAAATATTACAACACATTTAACAATATTCATCTAAAAAAATAAAAATACAAATTACTATTTTAAATAAAAATAGTACAAAGAATCACATTAATTACCATGGCCCTTGTGTACCTTCCTCTTATTACTTTTTAAATATATTTTAAAATACCTAATGTTTGTAACTTATTCTTAATCACATCGTGTCAATTTGGTAAAACTATAATTTGCAAGTCTCACTTTTTATAACTTTGGTGGAAGGATAGAGTATTGAAATTCCCTTACCCTTTAAGAAGCATCCTCAATTATTGTACCACTCACCTCAGCATCCAATCTAGACATCTTAGGGTCAATATCATGGGTTGTTTTTATAGTTTATTATTATTTTAATTTATTATTTTTTCTTTTTATTGTATTTTGACCTAGTTAAAATGTTCATTACATTATGTCAATCTTTTTATTTAATTTACTTTTATTTTTATTTTTGTGTAATTTGACATAGTCAAAATGTTAAATACGATATTACAACATTTCTATTATACACCTAAAATCAATCTAACTTATTAAAAATAAAAACTAACATTATAAAAAATATATAAAACTATTTACTTGTGAATCTAATGGCCTAAAACATTTCAATCGTCTAACATTCGATCCAATGGATGAGACATGGACACAATGGCACCTAGGGAAGTTGTTTTCAAATAAGGTCAATACCATGGGCTGTTTTTATAGTTTATTATTATTTTATTTTATTATTTTTATTTTTTTATTGTATTTTTACCTAGTTAGAATGTTCATTACATTATGTCAATCTTTTTATTTAATTTACTTTTATTTTTATTTTGTGTAATTTGACATAGTCAAAATGTTAAACATGAAATTACAACATTTCTATTATACACCTAAAATCAATCTAACGTATTAAAAAGAAAAAGAAAAAGAAAAAAACTAACACTATAAATATATATATATATATATATATATATATTTGTGGATCTAATGGCCTAAAACATTTCAATTGTCTAACATTTGATCCATTGGATAAGGCATGGACACATTGGCAGCTAGGGCAGTTGTTTTCAATTAAGAACGCCTTATGGAATAATAATAAAAGTTACAATCTAAATATGATTAATTAAATATAAATACTTTCATATGTTATATCAACTTGTTATAATTTTAATGATTTATTATGAAAGTAATTATGTTTCAACATGGAAGTACTTTGATCTCACATAATTTTAATGGTTGCTACATAGATTTTGCTAAATATTTTATTCTATATTTAAAATTATTCGAAGGATTGAACATGGTTAATTGTCATAAGATTACAAGAATATATGTCATGGACATGGTGGCTTGATCTTTCCTAAACCATACCATTAAGAACAAGTTGTAAACTTAAAAAAAACATTTAATTTGTTATTTTCAAAATTTAATAATTAAATCAAGCTATAGGGAAAGTAGCTATATGACCTTGTTATACCATAAAGCATTCTTATTTGAAAACAACTCACCTAGTTGCCATCGTGTATCTCTTTAAATTGTTAGATCAAATGTTAGACGATTCAAATATTTTAGACAATTCATCTACTACTTCCTTCATTTAACCTAACTACCTAACTAATTTTGTAACCTCTACCAATCTCTCTTCCACATTAGAGAGAGCTGACCAAACTACAAGATTTCAACCTGACCATTCCTTTTGGGATTTTAGCATATTCTCGTTAGCCCCCAACAAAAAAATTGTAGCCACTTTGTAAATGGCAGCGCATCTCCACATGCCCCAACAAGAAAAACATGTATTCTGAAGAAATTATTGAGAAGCTATTCCATTATTTGAGGGGAGATCTATTCACACCCTCTGGACCTCCAGAGATGTGTGCATGCCTTCAATGTTATCGGATACACCATCTATACAGAGATTCAATGTTGATTCGTCTCATGGCTTCAACTTCAGCCAGCAGGCGTTGCCAAAAAGTATTTGGGAAGACGCAGCCATGGCGCAGTTCTGACGTGATACAATGGACACACTGTATCACCACCATGGCAAATGTGAAGCTCGGTCTGTTGTTAACGAGATGTATGAGGTGAAGGGAGTTAAGCATCAACCACTATGATGCTTGCAGGTAATTACAATATTTTTAACATTTCAATGTGGTTTTCGTAGTGCTCTCTCTGAAGTAAAATATTGATATGTGCGTATGAATAGAAATATGTAACATTGAAGATTCTTCAATCCTGAGTTCAATGAAGCAAAACATTAGTAATTTTTTAATGGTTAAAATATTCTAGTTTTGGCTTTGTAACTTACTTAATTTATTAATACAAACCAGTATATATAATTACATTAGTAATTTTTGAATGGTTAAAATACTCTGGTTCTCATTTTTGCAACTGATTTAATTTATCAAATGCTTTTGGTTTAATTTATCAATACAAAAGAGTATATATAATTTTGACATATTAATTAAAAATATTACAAAATAAAATAAAATAAAGCTTTGCAATTTATTTATTATTATTATTTATATAAATAAATATCTTTTCAAAAATTTTAAAATAACCATTAATTTATATAAATAATAATGTCAAGGAAGTTTAAGTTGTATTCAATATTGAAATATTGATATAACAGAAACAAAATTTATGGTCATGTTATCATTAAATTAAAATAAATTATAATCAATAGCTTCAATAATTTGTATATTAAAAATATTGAAAGGTAAAATTATGTGCTTAATCTGCGTGGGCAAACTGGACAGGTATCGACAGAAGCCGCACCGTATTGTAATGTAAGGAGAATGGTAGATGTGGCCCCACCTGAGTTGAGAGGCCTCTCACCCAACTCAAAATTGAAAAGGCAAACTCGGCAAGATGAACTGATGCTATCATATATATATATGATGCTCCTAAATACTTATGACATACAATGATGAACGAGGGGTTCAATTATGATCGGAATTGAAAAGGCAAACTCGGCAAGATGAACTGATGCTATCATATATATATGATGCTCCTAAATACTTATGATAAGACAATGATCAATGAGGGGTTCAATTATGATCGGTTGTTGTGTAATCCAGTAATTGGCCTCTTTCCACTCTCACAATCTGCAACCCCCGGCGCAGATTCATGTTCCTCGCAACTAACTCCAAAATACCGCTTAATAATTCTAGTAATTGTCACTTGTCCATTATTTCCGCTCTACTCAGATGACTAACCGGAGTGTTGGAAATGTTGTCATTGATGGCAAAGTAGATGACAAAGGAGGAGCACCTGAAACATCAGCCAAGGAGCAGAGGAAGAAAAAAGAGAGGTAGCAGAGACAACAAAAAGATAAGTAAGGAGAAGCATCAGTCAAAGAAGTAGCAGAGGCAGTAGAGAAAGCATAAGACAAGTAGCAGAGGCAGTAAAGAGAGCAGCAGAGATAGCAAAGAAGCAGAGAGGTAGCAAGGCAGCATAGAAGGAACAAGAACCTTGAGCAGATGGTGGTGCTCTGACGGTGATCAAGATATCAAATGAGTAATTGAATTGCCAAGGATGATTAAGGAGCATTACCTAAATAGCAAGCGACAAAGCGGTATGGCTCGTGAGATAAATGAAGCGGCACAAAGCAGCGACCAATGAGGAGTCAATGCGATGCGATGTGATGTAATGAAAATGTGATGTGATCACGATGTAATGAAGATGCGATCGTCGATAAATTTGCGATGCGATCACGATGTGATGTAATGAAAATTACATGTGATCGATGTGAAGATGGCTTGCTTTCACGATAAATTTGCGATCATTCGATCTGATGCGATCCTGCATATCAGTGAAACACAAAAAGAATAAGCTTGAGCAGATCGATGTGATCGATATTGCGTGTGATCTGGGTGTGATCGCATATATGCTGTCGATTGAGCTCTGAAAAGAATAAATGACGGAATCACTGTGTCAGTGCTACTGCATATAATGTAATAATGTTCCACTTCCAAAGGTGTAATGCAGCACTTTATAGTGTAATTCGATGTATTTCCGAAACTGTTACAAAGGTATTAACGCTATGGACCAGTTAAACAATCAAAGGAAATTAGAGTGGGACCCAATATTAAAGGTGGATCATGCAATGGTTTATGTTGTAAACCAAGGTCAGAGTTTCGTATAAAATTCAATGGAAAATGAACATAACCCAATGTGTTAATAAAAGGCGGAACCTACGTGAAGCGAACCGTGGCGGATGAGCGGTGGCGGCCGGGTTATGGTTTTCATTACTACCTTTGCGGTGGGCGGTATTTGAGGAGTTGGGGCGATTCGATCGTGACATGTGGCAAAGAGGTGGACCGGAAGGCACTGCTAACGCCATGTGGCATTAATCATCGACGAAAGGCGTGGATGATATTGACCTGGAAGTCGTCGTCTGGAGGAAGCCGTGCGATGGTGGTGCTGCTACTAAATGCGAAGGTTACCCAAGGTGGCGGCATCAGCGTGATTGTGGTCAGTTGCCCAAGCGATATCCGTTGGATCATCAGAAGTCGTGCGATGTGATGTCCGCCGTTGGATGTGGTAGATTGTTAGCGCTGGGCCCCAGTTTAATTTATATTACGCGTTGTTAAGGTTTGTGGGTTTAAAAAAGGTACGTTATAAGCAGCTCAATTGATTTAAAGCTCGAGATATATATTCAAAATTCCCAAGGTCCGAACATTCGAGTAAGCATTATATATTTAAGCGGGGAATGTAATATAATTTGATGTTTTAAAGGTTATATAACAATGACCATATTTATGATGGGCGCAAAACAAAAGCTACAATTTATTAATAGTTTGAATCGAGAGTATGCATACGTGACGATATATATATTGTGTTAAAGTCGAAACATATATGTAATAAGATTGGGTTTACTACAAAAGCCTGAAAATTGGGTTTATTACAAGAGCCTGCAAGAACGAAAGAACTAGAGACAGCGGTAGAAATATGGTACAAAAGAAAAATGAATTGAAATTGTAATGTGAGCTTCGAGCAATTATGCTTAAACTCATGTATGAGCAAATAATGTAGACAGGTAGCCCGAGAAAAGAGATGGTAATGCACTCAAGTACAGTGAACAGATAAATAAACACAGAGGTGAACCAAGATATATAGAACAACCACTCAACAGTAGCAGAAGAGACAAATCCAGTAAAGCCAAGGTTTAGAAAAGGAGCTGAGTGGTATTGAAATGCATAACTGAAAATGTAAATATTTTTGTTTATATTGTGTGTGATGCAAAGGCAAGTATCCTAAGGAAAAGACAAAATTCCACTGTAGCATGGAAATTTGTACATATTGTTATAATTTTAAAAATGAGTTGGATAAAGGAATGAGAAGACAGAAGCCAAATATTCATGACTGTTCACTCCAAATTCTTTATGAAATACAAACAGTCATGTGAGGAACTCTATATATAATATCACATTGATATGCACATTAGAGATTAGAGAGATTAAATCTAGAGAAGGCAGAATATAGAAGTGTGAGGCAGAGAAGATTAAGAGAAGAAGAGCAGAAAGAGAAGCTACAGAATAGAGCAGATATCTGAGGTAAATCAGCAAACATTCAGTATGATAAATTGAGGAAGTTGGAGCTTCCCTATCAATTTGCGGCAATCATTGTCGATTGTCGTGAGGCGGGTTGAACCTCTATGGGTTGGTGCCTGAAAATTGAAGGAGTTGGTGCTTCCTTGCAAGAGTTGTAACACGAGAATTGAGGTTGGGCCTCTGTGGGTTGGCCTAGCATTAGTGAGAGAGTTGAACTTGCTGCATCACAAAACATAATGGTGGTTTTCTCCCTTTATGGGTTCCACTTATATACGGTGTCTCTGTGCATGATGTTTTGGTGTTGATACGCTTTATATCATGGAGCAATACTTGCTACTCGATATTAAAATTGTTGTTACATTAATAAATCTGTTTGATAGTAATACTTGTTGCTCACAGATTAAGATTGCTCACATATTAAGTTGACCATGAAATGAAGGTGTAAATAAGATTTAAAAGAAAAGTATTAAAAGTCCATGTATGTGTTAAACTGATTCACCCCCCCCTCTCAGTTTAACTAAGGGTTCAACAATTGGTATCGGAGCAAGTTCCTTTGGTGTAAGCTTAATAGCTTGAAGGAGATCTGGTTGAGTCATGGACTATCAAAATGTACCTGTGCTAAATACAACAAACTTTCCTGAATGGAGAGATAAGGTTAAAACAGGTTTAATGGCTGATGAACCTGAGGTATGGAAGCTTGTTTGTGATGGTTACTGCACAGACTCCCCCACGGTGAAAGAACAACAGAGGAATGCCAAGGCAAAATGTGTGATATATAACAATCTTCATAACAAGGATCTTGAGTTAATAATGGATTTAACTTCAGCAAAAGAAATCTGGGATAGACTGCATTTCATGCATGGAGTAGACACTGAGGATTGCATTGTCAAGAAGGAGAAGAGAATTAAGAAAAAGAGAAATTCATGTCAAAAGGAAGATGTTCAATCAAATCAGGTACCTGCTAGTGTGAATGATAGTAAGAACCATGAAGAAATTGCAGCTGAGGAAAAAGCCAAACTTGACATAGCCTTGACTAAAATAGAAAGACTGAAGAATGAAAACAAAGACCTGAAGACATTGGTGCAAATATGTGATGAGAGAGAATATGAAGATAAGAAAGAGATTGTTAGCCTGAAGACTCAACTTGAAGAAGCAAGGAAAATAGAAGACACTCTACTCCAACAAATGAGAGAGAAAAGTCAGGAATGTGAAAGATTGGAAGAAGAAGTAGTGAGCCTGAGAAAGAATTTAGAGAAAGCCCAAAGAGAACTATTAATGAATACACCTCTAATGAAAAGCACTGGACAATTGGACAAGATGCTAAATGCTCAAAGATCTCCCCTCATAAAGGCAGGCCTAGGATATGTAGGAGAAACTAGTAAGTCCCATATAGAAGATAATAGGAAAATTATTTTTGTAAAAGTTGTAAAGAACAGTGAAACAGCTTTGCAAATTCCTACAGAAGCAGAAGCCAACAAGAACATGAGTTGCAGAGAAACAAATAGAATCAAGCAGCAACATGAAAGAACAGATAATGAGAGGATGAAACAATAAACTGCTAAAAGCTCATATGCTCCTAAGGATGAATTGAACAAATTTGGAAGTTGTCAAAGGAGGTTCTTCCCTCCTATGAAAAATAGCACATGTTTCTCTTGTCACAAACCTAGACATAATGCAGCACAATGTAAGAGAAGGCCTATCAACTTCAACCAACAAAAGATGCAGCAAAAGAGAAGACTACCTCAAGCAAGAAAATGGAAAGGACAATCCTTCACCATGTACACAAATCATTTCCATGGCTACTGTTATGCATGTAATAATTTTGGACATAAAATTGTTGATTGTAAAATGTATTCAAGAAGAGAAACAAAATATTATACATCAACTCAAATGAACCTTGGTAAAATAAGATGTTATGTATGCCTCAAACTTGGTCACAAAGCAAAGGACTGTAATCTACCATATACATTAAAGAACTCTAGATAGATGATGGGATCAAAACAGATAAATCAAAACTATGAATCTAAAAGAAGAGCAGACATTATGATGAACCCCAATAACGTATGGAAGGAAAAGAAAAAAGGGGAGCCTATTATCTCAATTACATAATGAATCCTCCATAGTCTCATGGGGATCTACTCTAGGAAACAAATCAAGTATCCAATCAGTGATAGATATGAAGCAGCATCTTAGGGGGAGAGCATTTCATATGTAGTCTCCACAAAAAGTAGTCTAAGAAGAGCTCCATGAAATGAGAACAGCTATGAGATCATGAAAAAAAAGGAAAATTCCTCTAACAAGAGAACTAGAGAGGAAGAAGAATATCTGAAGCATTCAATAGCTAACAGATTAATGAGTAAGAAAAGAACTCATTAGGGAATTTATGAGGTCTAAAATGGGCCTCCTAAGGAAATCATAAAATATTAGTGAAAATAATAAAATAATATTAGATTACAACATCTAATTTTAGAGGGAAAAAAGAAAAAAACTATTTTTTTCAACTCATATTTTCAACTTATCTCCCTATGGGTTTACTCAAATTTTGAGTGGAAACACTCGTTGGATGCAAAATTTAATTCCCCATCCAAGGAGTACCCATGTTGCATACTTCCGATGGGTCCTACTACATGAAAAATGAAAAATACATAAAAAGACGTGATTGCAATCACATTTTTTTATGTATTTCTCATTTTTCGTGTAGTAGGACCCATCGAAAATAATATTATAATATAATGCACGTCATGATGCTCCTCGAAATTTGAGTAAAAATTTTGGGAGATAAGTTGAAAATACGAGTTGAAAAAGTAGTTTTATTATTTTATTATTTTTTAATATTTTTTCCCTTTTATTTAAAAAATGGTAAATCATCCCCCATGGTTGACATCATCATCTTGAATCCTATTGGTTGTTATAAAGTTTATTTTTGTTGTACATTTTTCTTAGGAGGCCCATTTTAGACCTCACAATTCCCCTACCTATCATCATTGTAGTATCATTACTTCCTTCATCTATGGAAATGTCCCTTGGAGGCGTACAGTTAAGAGAGTGATCTGCCCATGAAGATTCCAAGCAAAGAAATTGAAAATGTCTTCACGAAGATCATCATGTCAGAACAGTTGAATTGGTATATAAAGCAATATGTAAAGCAACAATGATTCTGGAACTGTCATAGAAAATAAAATGCAGTAACATTCTTTCAAATCAGGATGACAGAATAAGTAGCAGGTTAATGATGCCAAGTTCTAATTCAATATATTGATGGTTGTTGGTGTGAACAGTGAAAATATCAATAGTAGAAACTATGGGTTCATGTGCTAGCTAAAGTGAAATCTCTACATGGATTATCAAAGTAATATCAGTTGGTGTTTAGGTACAAGAAGCATGCTTATCAACAGATTACCAAGCATTCACAGTGAAGCAGCAGTATGATATAGGTCCACAGGATCAAAGGACTATGGCAAGAATGCATCAAGGTAAAATTCCCAGGGTTATCTGCATTCAACATGAAAAGGGCAGTAGCAGTGCTAAAGGATCAGTGTCTGATTTACACTTGAAGTAGTATATTGAGCACCGAAGCAATATCTTTTTCTATATATAATTTCATGCCTTCCTGAAGTTGGTACATGTATATATTCAAGGCCTCTTTCTTAAGATCAGTTACAAAACTGTGTGAAGTTTGTTTGCTGAGTTTTCAATTAAACATATTGAATATGCTTTTGTGGAAGTTCATTTTGATAGAACAGTCAAAGTATCTGAAGAATAAAGGACTAGCTGTGATTACCATCTGAAGCTCAAAAGTTTTTTAAATCATCTAAATCCTACTTCAGCATAAAGGATTTACTGGTAATCCACCTTTAAAGAGAGATTGGTTATTGACATACATACCATTATGTCATAAATAAAACTGCATAGTTGATAAGTGAAACTGACCAATACATTGAAGGGTATGTTTTGAAAGCACATTGTACAAGAAGGAAAGTCAGTTGGCCTCTAATATTGAAAGATATTGCCTATTCTTACAATAAGTTGTAAGCTTTGGTTTGATTCATTGTTCACAACAGCAACAAGGACCTTTCAGTCTTTAAATGTAATATCCTTGTCAGCATCCTAGCTCATATCATCACCAACAAGCAGGAAAGGTGTACCATAGCTATAAAAGATATATTGGCATCTTTATCATAATTGAACAGGTGTGGTACTGCAGATGAGTATTGCAGGAAAAGACATATTCAATCTACAATCTTCTTCAACAGAAATATATTAGCTCACTACATCAGACAAAGACAGAAGTATATTTGAAGCCTTCTCAATATTTTAGTTTTTGATCCAATCATACATCTCTGATTAGATAAAGTTGGTATAATTTGTTCTATGAAGTGTCACTATCTTCACTTTTAGCTCTATACAAGTGAAAGAAGTCTATGCGTTTGAATTGTATCAATTTACAGTGTATATTCAAGTTCAATAATCCTCAAAGTGTTCTCTCAACAAGTCTTGTACATCAGTCTGGAGCAGCATGGTACAAAGTCAGCAGAAGAGGGCCTAAACATAACTCAGAGAGAGGAAATGCAGAAAGAAAACTAGGAAATGAGCAACCCTTTGCCATTGATGTCAAAGGGGGAGGAAAAGCAAAAAGGGACTTCTAAAAGGAAAGCAGAGGAAGGGTATTGTCATCAATGCCAAAGGGGAAAACTGTTGGAAATGTTGTCATTGATGGCAAAGTAGATGACAAAGGAGGAGCACTTGAAACATCAGCCAAGGAGCAGAGGAAGAAAAAAGAGAGGTAGCAGAGACAGCAAAAAGATAAGTAAGGAGAAGCATCAATCAAAGAAGTAGCAGAGGCAGCAGAGAGAGCATAAGACAAGTAGCAGAGGCAGTAAAGAGAGCAGCGGAGATAGCAAAGAAGCAGAGAGGTAGCAAGGCAGCATAGAAGGAACAAAGGCAGCGGAGACAGATGAGGTGGTGCTGCAGAGCAGTGAGGATATTAGTATCAAATGAAGGTAATTGAATTGCTTGGGTGAGTTGGAGCATTGCCTAAGTAGCAAGGCAGCGAGGCAGATAGCAAACAAAGGCAGCAGATAAATCAGAAGCGACAGATGAAGCAAAGGCAGCGGAGTCCAATCCGATGCGATGCGATGTAATGAAAATGCGATGCGATGCGATGTAATGAAGATGCGATGCGATGCGATAAATTTGCGATGTGATGCGATGCGGTGCGATCGCATATCGCAATCGGTGAAACACAAAAGGAATAGGCAAAGTAGATGCGATGCGATGCGATGTAATGAAGATGCGATGCGATGCGATAAGTATGCGATGCGATGCGATAAGTTTGCGATGCGATGCAGTGCGATCGCATATCGCAATCGGTGAAACACAAAAGGAATAGGCAGAGCAGATGTGATGCGATGCGATGCAAGTGCTTTATTATAATGTTCCACTTCCAAAGGTGTAATTCAGTGCTTTATAGTGTAATTCGATGTATTGCCGAAACCTTTACAAAGGTATTAACGCTATGGACCAGTTAAACAATCAAAGGAAATTAGAGTGGGACCCAATATTAAAGGTGGATCATGCAATGGTTTATGTTGTAAACCAAGGTCGGAGTTTCGCATAAAATTCAATGGAAAATGAACATAACCCAATGTGTTAATAAAAGATCGGAACCCTGCGTAGAAGAGCGGAACCGTGACCAGATGAACAGTGACGGCAGTTTATGGTTTTCATCGCACCACCTTTACACGGTGGGCGGTATTTGAGGAGTTGGGAGCGATTCCATAGATCATTCGACACGTGGCGAGGTGGACCCACGGAAAACCGCCTCCCACTGCGCGCCATCGCACATTAATCATCGACCAAAGATGCGGAGCGATATTGACACAAGTCGTCGATCTGGAGGGAAGCGATCTGATGGTGGTCACTTGCTATAGATGCGCGAAGGTTACCCAAGGTACGGCGCGCCATTGTGCGTTATTGTCCGTGCAAGTTGCCCGAGCGACATCCGTCGGATCATCAGAAGCCGTGCGATGTGATGTCCGTCGTTGGATGTGGTAGATTGTTAGCGCTGGGCCCCAGTTTAATTTATATTGCACGTTGTTAAGGTATGTGGGTTTAACAAAGGTACGTTATAAGCGGCTCAATTGATTTAAAGCTCGAGATATATATTCAAAATTTCCAAGGTCCAAACATTCGAGTAAGCATTATATATTTAAGCGGGGAATGTAATATAATTTGATGTTTTAAAGGTTATATAACAGTGACCATATTTATGTTGGGTGCAAAACAAAAGCTATAGTTTATTAATAGTTTGAATCGGGAGTATGCATACATGACGATATATATATTGTGCTAAAGTCGAAACATATATGTAATAAGATTGGGTTTATTACAAGAGCTTGCAAGAAGGAAAGAACTAGAGACAGCGGCAGAAATATGGTACAAAAGAAAAATGAATTGAAATTGTAATGTGAACTTCAAGCAATTATGCTTAAACTCATGTATGAACAGAGAATGTAGACAGGTAGCCCGAGAACAGAGATGGTAATGCACTCAAGTACAGTGAACAGATAAATAAACACAGAAGTGAACCAAGATATATAGAACAGCCACTCAACAGTAGCAGAAGAGACAAATCCAGTAAAGCCGAGGTTCAGAAAAGGAGTTGAGTGGTATTGAAATGTGTAACTGAAAATGTAAATATTTTTGTTTATATTGTTTGTGATGCAAAGGCAAGTATCCTAAGGAAAAGACAAAATTCCACTGTAGCATGGAAATTTGTACATATTGTTATAATTTTAAAAATGAGTTGGATAAAGGAATGAGAAGACAGAAGCCAAAGAGTCATGACTGTTCACTCCAAATTCTTTATGAAATACAAACAGTGATGTGAGGAACTCTATATATAATATCACATTGATATGCACATTAGAGATTAGAGAGAGTAAATCTAGAGAAGGCAGAATATAGAAGTGTGAGGCAGAGAAGATTAAGAGAAGAAGAGCAGAAAGAGAAGCTACATAACAGAGCTGATATCTGAGGTAAATCAGCGAACATTCAATTTGATAAATTGAGGAAGTTGGAGCTTCCCTATCAAGTTGCAGCTTGATAGCTGTCAGTTGTAACTGACTGAAGTTGGAGCCTCCTGTAGGTTGGTGCCGGCAAAAAATTGAAGGGAGTTGGTGCTTCTTTGCAAGTTGTAGCTTGCAGAATTGAAGTTGGAGCCTCCTGTAGGTTGGTGCCTGCAGAAAAACATTGGTGAGAGGGAGTTGGAGCTTGTCTTTGCATCACAACAATAATAAGATGTGGTTTTCTCCCTTTATGTGTTTCCACTTATATCTAGTGTCTCTGTGCATGATGTTTATGTGTTGATCTGGTCTATATCATCTACTTAATACTTGCTGCTCTGATATTAAGACTGTTATTACATTAACAAATCTGTTTGATACTTGCTGCTCACTAATAAAGATTGCTCACATATTAAGTTGATCATGAAGTGAAGGTGTAAATAAGTTTTAAGAGAAAAGTTTTAAAAGTCCATGTATGTGTTAAACTGAGCCTCCTGTAGCTTGAATTTCTTGTCTCTTAATAGCTTCTTCTCAACTCGCAACTCTCCCACTTCTTTCAATTAGTGCTAGTAGCCAATGGTTAATTCTTTGTTGGAATTCAATAAAATACTGTAGTATGATTTCCCTCTGTCAGTCTCTTTGTTGACTAACTTCTTGTATCTAATTATTATTGGCTATCAGCGGATTCTCAGGAACCATATTCAATGTCTTCTCTCTCAACTTCCATGTGGTACTACATTTTAATTTGGTGTTGAGGAAGGATTTGGGGATATTCTCCTCTTTCGTTCCTAGACTCTTGCCCTTCCATTTCCAATGTATGATAAACAAAATAGATGGCCAAATTGAATCGAATTAGATTGGTGATCACAAATATTTAATTATGTCTTTCAACTTGTGGATCTGAACTTGAATAATTTTAATTTAATTTTTCATATATTTTAAAAATAGATGAATGATATTTCATCTCACTTAAATATTTTTAGCATTTTGATGGAGAGGTGATTTCACGACTCTTTTAAATTTGGGCATTATAAGCTATAAAATATTATAATTTATCAAAAAAAATTTAAAGAAAAAATTTACTGCAAGACCCTCTCTTGGTTGGTTGTAACTAATTTTTGAATTTTGAATTTTTATTTATTTAAATAGATGAATGAAATTTTATTTCAGTTCAATATTTTTTATTATTTTTATTTTTTTTTAATCGATGGATGAAATTTCATTTCACCCTAATATTTTCAATAGTTGGCTCATTTCATGAGTTTTTTAATATTATGAGAAGTTTTATGTGATTTTAGTAGTTTTTTTTTTTGTTATTACAAATGACAACCAATAATTTATAAAGTTATAAAATTATTTATGAGTTTTTTTAATATTATGAGAAATTTTATGTGATTTTAGTAGTTTTTATTTTTATTTTTGGTTATTACACATGGCAACCAATGATTTATTAAGTTATAAAATCATTAATGTTGTAGTATGTCGTAATATTGAGGAGTATATAGTAATCCTAACTCTTAGATTTTGAATTTTGGAGTTGCCTAAGTCCAAAAATTGGCATATTAAAAGTGGTTACAAGCTCTCAAAATTATTTTAAATGAAAAAGAATTGGCAAATGCAAGACCTTAATGATTCACTTGCTATGTACTATGCTTGCTATATACTATGCAATTAGCAAGGAACAATTGATGAGTAATTTTTATTAGATGCCAAAGTTTCTTGGCACCTTCAGTTGCTCCATGGTGGCCTTCTACTTAGTCCTTTCTAAATCTATCCAGCAACACATACATGTTGGACATACATATTCATAATTCAAAAAAGAAAAATAAACAATATGAACTCTCATCTAGACTATCAAACATCTTATTAATACTATTTGAGTTGATAATGAATTAAATTAATAGTTTGTTGTAATGATGTCTAAAATTTAGATTTGGAAAGATAACCAACAAAAATTTGCAATTGGAACTTGAAAGACCATCTTTAAAGATTATGATGAAATTTATGTTGGAAAGGTTATAGAATTTATCAATTTGGCATCATGTAAGTGATTTCTTATACTTTGAATGACATTTTGTTTATGGCATAATGTAAGTGATTTCGTATACCTTGAATGACATTTTGTTTACTAATTTTTATCTTCAATGATTTTTTATATGCTACAATGGTTTTGGAATTTAAGCCTTATGGCATTTCCTTTGCAACATCTGGTGCAATTGCTAGTTATAACTTTTTCTATTCAACCAAACCAATCTAAGTTGACAAAATTGAAAAAAATATCACTAACTACTCTATTTCCAACATATTTAGATTTAGTCCATTAAAACATAATATCTAGTTTTACGGCGTAAAAAATAAGCCTTGGTCTTAAAAACCCACTGACTAACCCAGAAATTCATGTAAGATTACGAAAAAATTAGGCAAAGATTTTTGAAAAACTGGGTTCAGTATTTTGGGTGCCCTAAGGGTTTTTATGATGCTGAATCCATTTCCACCATCAAAAATGCAATTCAAACACTCCAACTACCTGATTTTTTGAATTTTTTTTTACCAGATTTGGGCAAAAAACTACTATCCACGCTATCCTGTTACGTCAATAAACAACTCCAAAAAATAATGTTCTTGTTACATTCTTGCATTTTCTCAAAAACTTGTTAAATTTGCCTTAAAAAAAAGAAAAGACATTTCTTTTACACGAATTTTTAAAAAAACATAAAGACATTTCTTTTACACGAATTTAGAAAATATAAATTCACTTCTGCCACAAGTAATCATTTAAGAAAAATTATTATTGTGGAACATGATCCATTGACGACCAATAGCTTCATTTTTAAACACGTGTCATAGCTCCTCCGAATCATAGAGCATCCCTTCATGGTTTCTCCAAACCATACACTGTCTTATCCCTAAACTTTCTCACTCCAAACCATACACTGTCTTATCCCTAAACTAAACCATACACTGTCTTATCCCTAAACTTTCTTAGGGTTCTTCTAGACGGTTCCATAAAGTGAAGATGAGATTAATAGGTTAATATGAACAATAAATGTGTTTAGAGCAACATATACATTTTTTACCGGATAAATTTTATGGTAGCTGACGTGGTCACCACTAAGAACTGCTTTCTTATGTTTCTGCTAGGACAGAGCATCTTTCAGACGAGGAATGAAGGGTCCATTTTGTCTTCTTCAAAACCACTCCCTAATCAAGAAGTTGATCTGGGTTATTTCCCATGCATTTGAAGTGATGTTTGTTTGAATACAATAGGTAAGCAGAAACAGTGAAAAAAACCCTTTCCATTTATACATTCTTCTTGAAAACCATGAATGAGAAAAAACAATCATGCTATTGAAAACACAAACAATCGGATCTAACGAATACCAATATGAACGCCATTCAGACATGACCAAAGACGTTACAACTCAATAAGAATTTTTAAAATGAATTTTTAAAATAAACTATAAACATGAGCACAGTAGAAATATTGATGGGAGCAGAACACATAACGTACTGATTTGTAAGCATAGGTCCTATCTTTCTAAAGCATTATCTCTCATTTGTGTCAATGCACTTCCCCATACTTTCCTTGAACCCTAAGGTCAG